>OX393550.1:117959373-118176873 GCA_947650365.1 Chamaelirium japonicum
TATATATATATATATATATATATATATATATATATATATATATATATATATATATATATCACGGAAGGAGAAAATGAGCTGCAGTCATTTTGACCACCTTAGAAATTTTGGAATTTCATGAAAATTGGTGAGTATTGTCTAGGGTAAAATGATCATGCTCACTAATTTTCAAGGAATTCCAAAACTTCTAGCTCATCAAATGGTAGAAGCAAAATTAACAGTTATTGCGGACGGTAGATAAAGCTTCTACCATTTGATGACCCTAGAAGTTTTGGAATTCCTTGAAAATTGGTGAGGATGATCATATTACCCTAGACAACACACCCACCAATTTTTACGAAATTCCAAAACTTCTAGGGTGGTCGAAATGGCCGCAGATCATTTCTCATTCCGTAACTCACAGTGATATATATATATATATATATATATATATATATATATATATATATATATATGTATATATATATATATATGGGAAATGAGTTCCTATGACATGTCATAGGGAGTACCCTATGACATATGGTGAATTAGTAACCCTAGCATATTTAGAATGTTCTGAATTTTTTTGAGGATGATCACCCTATCTTAGATAGGACCCCCGCAAAAAATCGGCTCATTCTAAAACTTCTAGAGGCATCAAATATGATTTTCAATTTAACGGTTAAAATGGATGGCCGATAAAGCTTCTAGCATTTGATGCCCCGACAAGTTTTAGAATGCTTTGATTTTTTGTGGACATTCTATCTAAGGTAAGGTGATCACCCTAAAAAAAATTCAGCACATTCTAAACATTCTAGCATTACTAATTCACCATATGTCATAGGGTACTCCCTATGACATGTCATAGGAACCCAGCCCTCTTTCTCTCTCTCTCTCTCTCTCTCTCTCTCTCTCTCTCTCTCTATATATATATATATATATATATATATATATATATATATATATATATATATATATATATATATATATATATATAGGGGACGGGGAGCCTGGACCTCAGGTGCAGCGTGAACGCTGCACCCGTGCGTGCATGGATGCCAAGTGTCCAGCCGAACAGCCCGCCGATTTAATTCTCAACCGAACAGCCCGCGGGATTAGTGAGCCGTCCGATCGCCAGATCCAACTGCAGGGATTCATCCACGCGAGGTTGATTCTCGCTGTTACTGTGGCGGGCACAGTAATAGCGAGATTTACTGTGGCCCGTTCGATTCGATTGATCAGACAGATGGGATTGAATCGACCGTCCGAGTGAATCCCATCCGTCTGATCGATCGAATCGAACGGACCAAAACAATTTCGCGGTTACTGTAGCGGCTACAGTAACCGCGAAATTTTTTTGGCCCGTTCGATTCGATCGATCAGACGGATGAGTAAATCTCGCTGTTACTGTGCCCGCCACAGTAACGGCAAGAATCAGCCCCGTGCGGAGAACCCCTACAGTTGGATCTGGTGATCGGACGGCTCACACTAATCCCGCGGGCTGTTCGATTGGGGATTAAATCGGCGGGCTGTTCGGCTGGACACTTGGCATCCATGCACGCACGGGTGGAGCGTTCACGCTTCACCTGAGGTCCAGTCTCCCCGTCCCCATATATATATATATTTATATATATATATATATATATATATATAGGGGGATACTTAAATGCAGTCAACAACCGTCCGATGCACCACACCGTGCATCTGATGCACGTGGCGGGTGCATCGGACGGCTGCGGACGCGGACCGCAGACCGCATTCCCCTATATATATATATATATATGGGGAGGGATACACTTACTTATGGCCTCTTACTCATATAGTTGCCTATGATCCGGGCCCTCCATTAGATCCCAATGTACGGTTCGGATTAGATGAGGAGTTAAAGCAATGGTGTCCGCATTAAATGTGGGCTTTTAATAAAAGATTTTAATACAGGCATTTAATGCGGACATCATTGCTTTAACTCCCCATCTAATCCGAACCGTACGTCTGGATCTAATGGAGGGCCCGGATCATAGGTAATTATATGAGTAAGAGTATCCCTCTCCTATATATATATATATATATATATATATATATATATATATATATATATATATATATATATATATATATATATATATATATATATATATATGATTTGATGCGGCGTGCTCTGTGGGCAATATATGCGTTGTCGATATCGTCCGTTCGATTGTATTGGATCTGACGACCATCGATTAGAGAGGATGACTTGTAAAGAGAAAGCTTCAAAATAGTCCAAAGTATTATCGGAATTATTGTAGCAGCGAGAATCCTATGGACTATTGTGAAGCTTTCCCTTTACATGTCATCATCATCCCGCGTCGACCTTGAATTGCGCTCAGCCCCAACATCATCATCTCCGGCTTACCCTTTATCTTCTCCGGTGAATCACATTGGGCCGGCTTCATCTCCTCCCCTTTCTCCGGTGAACCGCACCCAGCCTCGACCTTCCTCCACCTTCGGCAGGGGTGGTGGTCGACGCCAACAGGAGGCAGTGGACAGTGTCCGGGGTGGTGGTGGCAGTCCTCTTGGGTTCATCCCATGGCCCATAGTTGCGCCACACAACCATAGTTGCGCCACACAACCATCATCCTCATCCGGCACGAGATCTCGGTGAGAAACAGAGGGCGGGAGCTCAATGCAGGCCTCCAAACTTCTTTAGATCTAGGCGGGAGAGAGGGGCTAGTTCGATTGAAGTAGAAAGAGGGTGATGAGCTGTAAAGGAAAAATGTCACAACAGACAAAGAACTATCACTATTACTGTATAGCTACAGTAACAACGATACTTCTTTGTCTATTGTGATGTTTCATCTTTACAATCGAAAGGATGATATCGATAGCGCACCACAGTGCATGCCACATCGTATCATTACTAGAGTTCACCATTCAAATGGTGAACTCAAATGGAGAAGCTGTCATGTGTCCTTTGAAAGTGTTCAATGTTCTTTAACTTTTTGCTTTATGTCTTTTCAATGTTCAACCCTCTTAAATGTTTATCCCCTCATGTTTTTTCAGTGGACACATGGCGCAATATAAACCATGTTTCACCATTCATTTGTGAACTCAAGTTCACCAAACCCTTTCCCATATATATATATATATATATATATATATATATATATATATATATATATATATATATATATATATATATATATATATATATATATATATATATATATAGAGAGAGAGAGAGAGAGAGAGAGAGAGAGAGAACGAGAAATAGGCTGCCAACCTATTTCACCTATATGGGCTGTCTGACAGCCGTTGGATTCCCATCGCGAGAATATCCAATAAATGCCGAGAAAATCCTAGATCGAGGGATATCCGTGACCCCTTCATCTCCCCTGTTTCCGGCAGCTCAAGCTCTCTTCCCTCTTCGTCTCCGGCGGCTCAGGCTCCCGTCCTACTTTGTCTCCGGCGGCTCAGCCTCTCTTCTCCTTCCCCTTTACCCGGAGACGAACCCCTCTGACGAAAGCTGCCACGCCAGCAGCGACGCCTCCGACTCCCTCCTCGATCCCCCGACACCACGTGAGGCAGCAACTAGTGCTCGCGCTCATCCATCGTTGGAGCAGGTGCGATCCATCGTTGGAGCCGGAGGGGGCTGAGCCATCGGAAAGAGAAGCGATGGGGGCTGAGCCGTTGGAAAGGGAGAGCTGTCGGCGTCGGAGGAGAGATCGGCGCCGGAGGAGAGATCGGGGCTGCCGGAGGTGGAGGATGGTGGTCGAGGCGGTGCGATCCACCGTCGAAGCAGGAGGAGGCGAGAGAGAGAGAGAGAGAGAGGATGAGGGTGAGAGCGCACTGTCGGCGTCGGAGGAGAGATCGGCGCCGAAGGAGAGATCGGGGCTGCCGGAGGTAGAGGATGGTGGTCGGGGCGGTGCGATCCACCGTCGGAGCCGGAGGGGGCGAGAGAGAGAGGATGAGGGTGAGGGCGCCGGTGGGTGGTTCAGCGAAAGAGAGAGAGAGAGAGAGAGAGAGAGAGAGGATGAGGGTGAGGTGAGTGTTATACACAGTTTTTTAAATAAAACCGATGGCAGATGATTTTAATCGGACGGTTGCTGGGTGGCAGCTCAAATGAATAAATGGCTGTCAGCTCATACCCCGTATTTCCTATATATATATATATATGCGGTACGTGCGGCACTGCACTGTAGCTGTCTGATGCACGCGCTGCGTGCATCGCATGCACGCAGCGATGCGTCAAACGGCTGCGGTGCGGTGCCGCACTTACCGCATGTCGCATTATAGCATTTCTCTCTCTCTCTCTCTCTCTCTCTCTCTCTCTCTCTCTATATATATATATATATATATATATATATATATATATATATATATATATATATATATATATATATATATATATATATATATATATATATATGAGAAAGAGAGAGAGAGAGAGTGGAACCAGTGTATATGTTGACGCGGTGGAAAGTTAACTGCTAACCGATACATGTGGGACCAACCTATGAATCGCACCATCCCTAACATTCAAGCACTAAAGTTCGACTTTCATGCCATTCAGTTTAGCAGGTGGCTGCATCGGAGGGACGGTGCGAATCACAAATAGGTTCCACATTCACTTGTTGAATGTGAATTGACTATCCACCGCGTGAGCGCGCACGAAAAAAGGGGGAGAGAGAGAGAGAGAGGTTCTACAACTTATATCATATGACATGAGAAATGATGTAGAACTTCATTGGATTTTTTTTTCTTTTGAGATGAGTTTCTAATGCAAGGCCGGTTAAAAAAAAGCACAGTGGGTTGTCATATGAATGTCCTAAATAAGAAATAGTTGGAGATTTAGAATGCCAATACCTGCACCCGAGTTCTCTAACATTAGATCTAAGAAGTTTAAGCTGATCGTGCACCACCTCGGAATTCACAACCCACTGTTCCATCTGTGCCACTCCAACAGGGAACCAGTTTGTACAAATTGCAGGAACTGAGGATGAACGCTGTGCACGACCAACAACAGCTCTGAAATTAAAAGCCACGATCCTCTCTCTTAGCTCCGCTTCACTGTTGATGAGCACCTGATTCCATAACCCTACCTTCCCTCCATTTAATCCTTTAAGCCTTTCCTTCTCTCCATTCGGTACATCAACCTTCACCTCGCTCAGCATCAACCTTCTACAAATAATGTTGAGAACGTTCAACTTGCGAGAGCTGATCTTCGACAACTTGTTTTGAGCATGAGACAAGACGTTTTCTATAGAAACATCCGATTGGTAATCCGAAAACCAACTTGAGATCCATTTGAAGAGTATATCCTCCACGAAATCAGATGCAGATTCCTTGAAAGCTAGCAATGCTGCTATAAGGTCCCAAAGGACGAGAACCTTATCCACATTGTCAAAACGCGTCAGATACCGTAGGATGTTGGATTCCCAACACACCAAGTCCTTCTGAGATGAACCAGAAAAGACTTCAGCGCTACAAACTAGAAGCTTAGAAGGAATTGCCAGTAGCTGTCCACCAGTCCAGAAGAATTCAACCACTGCTTTCTGAGTCCTGCACATGTTCAATCATGACTTCAGTTCATAAGTCATAAAGCAAACAGTTAAGCCAAGGCCTTATTTTTATCACATGTTAAAATCTTCGCAGAGAAATAATCACCTGGCTTGATACATTTGGTTCAAGAGATTGGCATCAAAGCTGCGTACCTGTAATTGAACAGATCCTATTATTAGAAAGTGAAATCAACAGCAAGGAATATAAAAGAGAGATATCATGACCATGAAATCGCAGTAAACATTTATCTGAGTCTGCTACCATCTTGGTCAACTTAAGTTTTGCACACACCCAACTAATCCCCCAACCACCCACCCACCAAGCCACTCATCCACCCCCTTCTCCTGTTCCTATTCGGGACATTTTGGTTTTCATCGAATTTTACAAAACAATTGAAGCTCCTACAAAGGCTACAATCTCACATTTGCTCAGTTAATATATTTCCTATATATATATATATATATATATATATATATATATATATATATATATAGGAAAAAGGAAGCCTAAACCTGAGGTGCAGCATCGTTGCTGCACCTCAGGCGTTGTTTACCATCTTAGAAGTTTTAGAATTTGGTGATTTTTGGTGGATGTGTTCTCTAGGGTAAGGTGATCATCCTCACAAAAAATCAGTAAATTCTAAAAATTCTAGGGTCATCAAATGTTCAAAACTTATCGACCGTTCACTGTAACCGTTAATTTTGCCTAGCTCATTTGATGACCATAGAAGTTCTAGAATTTGCTAAGTTTTGATGAGGATGATCATCTTACCCTAGACAACACACCCACCAAAAACCATCAAATTCTAAAACTTTTAGGGAGGTAAACAAGCGAGAGGTGTAGCAACGATGCTACACCTCAGATGCAGGCTACCTGCCCTCATATATATATATATATATATATATATATATATATATATATATATATATATATATATATATATATAGAGAGAGAGAGAGAGAGAGAGAGAGAGAGGGATGCTAGGGTGCAGCGTGCGGTGCCGCACCGCAGCCGTTTGATGCACCGCTGCGGTGCATGAGATGCACGCAACGGTGCATCAGACGGCTGCGGTGCAACGCCGCACGCACCGCACGCCGCATTTTAGCATTTCTCTCTCTCTCTCTCTCTCTCTCTATATATATATATATATATATATATATATATATATATAGAGAGAGAGAGAGAGAGAGCGGTCCGCAGCCGCCCGATGCACCACTCCGTGCATCAAATGCACACGGCCGGTGCATCGGACGGCTGCGGACCATGGACCGCACCTAAGCATTCCTCTCTCTTTCTCTCTCTCTCTCTCTCTCTCTCTCTCTCTCTCTATATATATATATATATATATATATATATATATATATATATATATATAGAGAGAGAGAGAGAGAGAGAGAGAAATGATAAAATGCGGCGTGCGGTGCGTGTGGTGTCGCACCGCAGCCGTCTGATGCACCGCTGCGTGCATCGCACGCACCGCAGCGGTGCATCAGACGGCTGCGGTGCGACGTCGTAGCCTAACAGCCCTATATATATATATATATATATATATATATATATATATATATATATATATATATATATATATATATATATATATAGGGGAGGGATACTCTTACTCATGGCCTCTTACAAGTGCCTCTTACTAATGATCCGGACCGTCCGTTCCGATCATGATGGAGGGCCCGGATCATCCATCCATCTCTCTCTCAATTCTGTAAACCCCCCCTGATCCCCGACCCCCCATCCCCCCACCCCACCGGCTTCGGCAGCCCCTTCCGGCGACCCCCCATCCCCACCGGCTCCGGCAGCACCGACACCGGCACGGAGCAACGGGTCGGCGCGGGACGCGGAGCGGCGGCCAGCGCGAGGCGCGGAGCGGCGGGCCGGTGGGCGGCGCGGGCCGGCACCGGAGGGGGTGGGGGTCGGGGGGCTGCGATGGGGCTGCCGGAGGGGAAGGGGTCGGAGTTGGGGTCGGGGGGGGTCAGGGCTGTCAGAGGGGGGGTCGAGGGGCTGCCGGAGCCGGAGGGGATGGGGTCGGGGTCGGGGGGGTCGGGGGTTACATATTGAGAGAGAGAGAGAGAGAGAGAGAGCAGTGTTCTAAAAAGCGGTCTAGGCGGCCGCCTAGGCGGCGCCTAGGCGCTAGGCGGCCCCCCACCGCCTCGCCTAGGCCCTAGGCGCTCCAGAAAAGCGGCCAAGCTCCCAGGCGGAGCTAGGCGGTCGCCTAGGCGGTCTAGGCGGGGCAAGGCGGCCGCCTAGGCGGTCTAGGCGGGCTGAGGCTGGCCAGGCGGACCAGGCGAGCCAGGCGGGCTGAGGCTGACCAGGCGGGCCAGGCGGGTTGAGGCTGGCCAGGCGGACCAGGCGGGCTAGGCGGACCATGTTTGCTTTTGTTCTTATTAATCACTCAATCTTGAATTATGGTTATATACTTGTTCTTTAAAATAATGGTTTGGGATAATCTTGAACTTATATTAATTTTTAAACATATATATATATTATATAATATCAAAATAATAATTAAAATAATTAAAAAAAAGGCAAAACGCCTAGGCCCCGCCTAGGCGCTAGGCGGCCCCCCACCGCCCGACTAGCGCCTAGCGCTTTTTAGAACCTTGAGAGAGAGAGAAAGAGGGAGAATTGATCCCAGCCATCATGATCGGAATGGATGGCTGGGATCATTAGTAAGAGGCCATGAGTAAGAGTATCCCTCCCCTATATATATATATATATATATATATATATATATATATATATATATATATATATATAGAGAGAGAGAGAGAGAGAGAGAGAAAGAGAGGGAGGAATGCTTGAATGCGGTAATCCAATTTTGATGCACCTATAGGTTTTGGAATGTGCTGATTTTTTGTGGATGTGTTATCCATGCCATGGACAGAACATGCACAAAATAGAATGAGCACAACCAATGCGTCTATACTTAAGTGTACATGGTAAGATTTTTATTACCAAAATATATATTGTACCGCCCATCATAACTATTAGGATTTGTTTTCTTAGCCTTTGACTTGGTTTGAACCTTTCCATTTGTGGCTTGAGCTCTTTATCCACTTGGTCGATGGTGATCCGATCTAGTGTTTTGATCATTGGATCATTTGGTTCGGCACAAATCCATGTTTGGTACATGTCTGTGCTACCACCCTTCTTTTCACTTTCTTTTTTCTTTTCTTTCTTTCTTTCTTTCCCTTTCTTTTTTTCTTTACCTTTCTTTATGCTAGCCGACCCTAGTACTTGGGTCAACCGACCCTGGTGCAAGGCCTGGTCGGCCCTAGTATTGGGGCCGGCCATCCCTTCTTTTCGGGCTAGTTCGGGTCGGGTTTTGACCTTTGTTTAAATCTTTTGGGGTCTTTAGACTTAGAAATTGTAGTCACTTTTGACTAAGAAAATATCGATGTCTACAATAAAAACCCGTGGGTAAAAAATAGTAGAAAATAATGATTGGATTCTAAAATTGAAGAGAACTAGCAAATAATAAATCATCAAAATTCCTTCTATAAGCAAGGTATGGTAGTAGAATACTCGAATAAATGCTAGATGTGGGGGATCCTTGGTTTTGACAAGCAAGTTAGAAATACTTTCTTACAATCATCTCGATGTAGCAACAGGGTAGCCAAAAAAGAAAAATTCTTTACAACCTACAAGTAATTCTAGAAATTGAGGATTCTCTTTTTCTTATATGTTAACAAATATTTGGAAATTTAGGATTCTATGTTCCCGCCCTTTTGAGTGTGCTTACTATGATTTTGGAAAAAATCATGGTTGACAAATATAGGCAAAAGTATTTAGAGAAATTAGAAAGCATCACCAACAAAAAAGATAGCAGCTACAAGCAGAAACGAAGCTGATAGAGAACCAACAAAGTGGACAACGGAAGAGGAAACTCACTTGTAACGATCCCGTTATATATCCTTCTTTTTGAAAAATGAATAAGATCAAAGGGCCAAGCTGAGCATCTTCTCTCTCAATGATTCGATTACAGACTGCCTTTGGATCCGAAAAGCACGGACATACCCTCTGTAGATGAACTCCATTGGTTGTTTTTCCCTATTTGGCCTTCAGTCACCATAAGGGCATCCAAGGACCATTTTTTTGAATCTACTATATATATGTTGTTGAATTATGCATGCTATGCTTGACACATCAATGTATTCACATAAATCATCCATACTAGGGATGGCGACGGTACGGTTTTTGGCAAAATCGAAACCACACAGCAATACCGAACAACCACACCAAAACCGCACCGCGATGGTGTGTCATTATGTAACTGAAACCACGCCATGCGGTGCGGTGTGGTGCACCGCCGGTTTATCATTATAATGACCTAAACGGTGAGGTTTTATACGGTTTTGGTCAAAACCGAAACCGCACCGCACCACGACGGTTTTTTATTTTGGCAAACCAAAACCGCACCATGCGGTGCGGTATACCGCGGGTTTCGGTTTTAAACCGCACCACTGCCATCCCTAATCCATACTACCCGTGGACAGCTATTTATTTCATTGCATATAGCCCACAAAACTGACCTCTTAGCTATGCTATCAAAGTCGGGACTAGTCGGCGACTAGTCCCCGACTAGTCCCTGGGCGGCATTTTGCCGACCGATTAATTTCGATTCCGTCATTGCTGGGCGGAATCCCGACTAGTCCCCGACTAGACCCGACTAGCCCGACTAGTCCCAGACTAACGACTGCCGACTAGTCCCCAGGCAGCATTCTGCAAGCAAAATTTTTTTTTGAAAGGAGTGTGCAAGCAATTTTGTTTGGATTATTTTACATTGCCTCAAAGTCTTGAGTCGCAAGACTCACAACTATGGCTCTTCCCTGTAATCATCTGTTGAGCACCTGAGAATCTCAGATAAAAACATAGACAAATAATTAGTTTATTTGTTGATATCCATATAACCCTATAATCAAAATTGGGGTTGTTCACTGATTAAACATCATCAAACAAATATTGTGTTGAATTCTTAGTTCTGAGTCTTTTGACATGGGCATGAAGCCAATACAACTGTGTTATGTTAGACTGTTACTTATGTATTTATACCCATGCTGTGAAGTGTGAAGGTATGTATTGTTATTAACCGACTAATATCATATACTTATTGACATTTATGCTAGTTCATATATCATATATGTTTAGGGAGGGGGGGAGGGGTTAGAATAAGTTTTGGCCGACTAGTCCCGAATTAGTCCCGACTAGTCCTAGTCGGCCCTTAGCCGACTAGGGCCGACTACCGACTTTGACTGCATAGCCTCTTAGATCACTAAGTTCTCTCGCTAGAACCTCTAATCCCTATCTCTGCATCCCTCCCAAACAAAGTAACAACCAAAATGATATCACAAGCAGCAGTACCATGTTACCATATTTTTACACAAAATCTGTTGTAAAATTTTGAATTTGTTGGACGATGGAATCCTCCACTTGTGCAGGTCATCAACTGCTACTAATCTTACCAAGCAAGTTGTGCAAACCCACATGAAGCACACGAGACCAACATTGCTTTGTGAGCCAAGAATATCACTTATAAAAATGATGAAAAGACCAAACTATCTTATCTATGAATCTGATGTAATTCATTCAATCTCTCAATTAAATTAGCTTATTAGTCAAATTATCTCTCTTTAATTTCCTATGATTCCTTGATCTCGTAACCCTAATGCCTCTAATTCTGAGAAAGTAAGGAACCAATCTTTCTATCCATATCCATAAAATAGAGATCTAGCTCCATCCCTGAGCATAAAATTCGTACATCTCTTAGTCCAAATCTAGCATTCATCCCTACAGTTATTTGCACATTGTCGCCTATCCTAAACAAACTAAATATTTCAATACTCCAAGAGTTGTAATATACTTCTTTTTTTGTAACAACTTCTCATATTCTCATGTCAATAGTCAGATGTGTCATGCTAAGTAACTGATAGATTCATTCTCAATGGGCTTCCTTTTCCCCTTATGATCAAAGAGGTTTTATTCGTAGTCAGTACTTGGGACCTTAGTTCTACGTGGTGCTGGAGTTGGATATTCTAATAAGGATTTATAAAGGACATAAGGCAAAAGTTATAGAACATACTGTGAATTCTAAGTTTGGAATAAAAAAAAGATAAAGCTGTGCAACCATGTTATAGTACATATGTAAGTACAATGTTATGTTTCAAAGTAGTATGTGCAAAACAAGCCTTATAATTTATTGAATCTAAATAAATTCATCCAAATTCCTTGGAAGTTAACTTAAGGAATAAAGGCTTAGTATAGTGCATATGAAGGAGCACTGAAACACAGCATAGTAGCATGCACAAAACAAGCCAAGCCCTATAAGGACTGGAATTCATATTAATAGATCTGCTAGATTATGTAATAAACCATAACAAATGGCATTCATGAGTGAAGCATTTTAGAACATTTGTACTTGATGAGCATAATACTGTGATTACCAAGTGCTGGGGTGGAACCATTTCCATATTTAAATTTCGACACACAATAGGCAATAAATTCACTACTTGTCTATGATCATGAAAGGCACCCAATGGACAAATTGATAAGTAAAGAAGGATGTAGAAGTGAATATTACCACAGCAATCATTAATTCTCCAGGGGCTACTGCAAGACCAAAGGATTGATCACATACTTGTGAAAGCTGCATGAGTTATTAAGTCATCAAAAACACACACACAAGCACAAAAGACACACACACACACACACACACAGAGAGAGAGAGAGAGAGAGAGAGAGAGAGAGAGAGAGAGAGAGAGAGAGAGAGAGTCATACATTGTAAGAGTTTATTAGCCCGTTAAAATGTGAGGGAAAAGGCACTGCATAAAGAGAGCTCTCATGCAAAAACCAGCTGCGCAAAGAATTATCCTGCCCAAAAGATACAGTGGAGTCAACGATACTGAAAGAGCAAACATTGATCAGAATTATATATATCTAATGCAACATATCACAAAAAACACATCTTCGAAAGTATGATCCGATTTCCTTCTGTTTTAGATAATATTCACCGTGGATGACAAAGAGTTGAACACTTAACATTCTTACTGCAACATATTAGACAAGTTAATGATATGGTGACCCAGGAGTAAAGGGATTTATTGAAATCCCGCATTTGAAGCAAGGATTGAAGTGTTGGTCGTATTGTAACTTCCCACATAATACTGACACATCTGAAGTGACAAAAGAGGCAATTGGGATCATTTGGGCGAACATTGAGCTTCGATTAGTAGAGATTTACTCTATTTTTTGCTGGATTTTAGTTCAGTTGAGTCTTTTCAGTTTTTATTATTTGTGACTGGGATCAGGTTAGATGAGAGGCCTAAATTGTGAATAACTTATGTAAAATCACATCATCAATAAATGATGCCCCCCATAACAGGACTGGTTGAGAAAAAGAAGACTGGGAGTCGCAAGGTCAAGAAATAAGATTTCCATTAGAATTGAGAGGCCCGGACTCATCTGTGGACACTCTTCTCACAGGAGTCACAACAGAACATAAAGACAAGCGTCATGGTAATACACTATGGGATGGGGAACATTCAAGTCACTAGAGGCATTAGCTACCAAGTATGTGCTGGAATGAATGAGGAGACGGAAGCGGAGATGTTTCACCACAAATGTTGGGCAGTCAAAGAGGAGCAGGACCAAGCTCTGAACAATGAAGACAAGCTCAGGAGGCATGCTAGTTACTACAAAGACAATGTGGATTTATTCCTGCCTCAATTTATGTTCAAGTCTACTCTATCAGCCTGAATTATCTCTTCTTTACAAGAAATGTCTGCTGGAAATTTAAATCAATAGAGAATCTGTCCAGAATCCCATGTTCAAAAAAACCTGGTTGACATTTTAGTACAAAATTTCATAGTTCCTGCTAATTTACATGGATTATTGAGTCGTGTATTGGTTTACTGCGAATCTTTAACAACTTCATCTGTGGTTGACATATACACGTATGGTCAAATCTAATACATTACACCTCTGCAATTCCTCCAAATTTCTACTTGTAAAGACTATGTTCCGAAATAAACTAATGCTGCATTGTAGGTTTGGTTCATTTCTTTTGAAAATGGTTCTGGGTGATCTAATTCACTCACTTTAACTAGATTTAACTACATAAATTGTCTAGCACTCATTATCCAATAAATCTCAAATCATGGCTTCCCAATTGTGTAACCTAGTAAAACTAGGCTGCATCAGATATGCAGAATGTCACACAATTACTGGCACAATACATAGAGTGAGTCCCGTGAGCCGGCCCATATCGATGGACATGGTCTTGCATTCTAGCATGTTACAGCGGTACACTGAGATCAGTCAAAATGAATATATATCCGGTTTGGTAGAATTAACAGCAATCGAACTACATAAAACTGAATTGGCTCTTAAGTGTACATCTAGGTTCTTCTAATGATACCAAAGAAATAGAATGAGCACAACCAATGCGTCTATACTTGAATTTTGAAAGAACTCAGGGTGAAACATGGATTTTCCCCATGTCCCTTTAATTTTGAGAAGTACCACGTTAATCCAGTCTGCATGAAAATGCCAAAAAACCCTCAGAAATAATGTTGTGGAGATGAACAAAATTATATAGCGTGTGCTGTAACCATGGTTTCAAATGTCGACATATATCGGTCTACATCACCAAAATATTTCTGTTATTCAGGTGTCCGACTTGACGGAATTGTCAACAATTAAATTTTCAGTTGAAATCCCTTACATTTCAGTCGAAATCATCGCCATTCAGTCAAGATTAGGTTTGAAGTTGTAGAAGAGGTGATGCATGCAGGTATCAATAAATAACAAAGGTGCAGAATTTTAATAGAATAAACAGATTTCAGCACTATGTAATTAAATTTCAACGCCTACCAAGAGAGGGGAAATCACATGCTATCATCCGACCAAGGGTTCCAAGATATCAAACAATATTTTGATGATAATAAAAGAGAATTTCAGTTTATAAATGATAATCGCAGCAAGCACAATAGCTCACAATCATAAAATAATTGGCCAAGTTATCAAAGAAATATAGATCTAATTAAAGAACCAATGGACGATGGAGACCTATGAAGCCGATGATGATTTAAGCCCGAAGATAAGCAAAGGATAAGGCCGAGGGTAAACAAGAGGGATGATTATGCCTAACGAGAGATTATTGTTAATCCGTGCCTCGGTCAATATCAGGTGTGTTCCCGATGTCCGATAGACGAGATGGCGGAGGAGGGAGGGCGATCCGGAAGACAGGGTGAAGAAGCTTGGACGATGATCTCTGAGAACGAAGAACCATTGCGCCGATCTCTCGCAAAGGCCGTAGATGAAATCGAGACGGTAGATGAAGAAGCTTGCGTAGGAAGAATAGGCAAAGAACCAAGGATGAAGATTCAAATGTGATATCTCGAACAAGCCGACGGCTTCGTTCTTGAAAATTAGGGTTTCCAAAAGTCATTCAATAATCTCCCCAACTTGGGTTTCAAAGAGGCCTTAAATAAGAGGAAAGAAGAGAGAGAGAGAGAGAGAGAGAGAGAGAGAGGTCGGGAAAAAGGGAGGGGGGGGGAGCGAATGAATCCCGCAGGCAAGGGTGACGTACGGGTAGGAGAGAGAAAGAGAGGAGAGGGGTGCGGACCGGGCTTTCCTCGGGTCTCCCATGGGCTTCTTTTGGGCCTCAAACGATCTCCATCGTCTATCCATTTGTTCTAGATTAGATCCAATGGATATTATTAAAACCGACTAATGCGATTTAAAGCACTTTAGGTTCAAAAACATCCCCCACACCTAAGCTGACCTGAAATATAAAACGTAATAACTCTTGATCCGTTCATCGGATTTACATGAAATAAAAAACAAAGTTGCAGATAATGAAAAGAGCTTTCCAACGGGACCGACGAATCGTCGATTGGCTTTCTGGATCTCCGTACTTCCGTAGGGATGCTAGAAAGCGGGCTGCTGTCCTGAAATCCTGCACATGCCTACGTCAAGAGGAATTGTTAATAACTACAGAATTGTCAATAATACAACTTTTCAGTCAAAATCATCAACAGGTTTTTTGTTATTTTATGGGGTACATGTGTATCACGCAGATGTTTTGTTCGTCTTTCCCGTATATGAAGAAATCACCTTTGCAATTCAAAACTTCATTATTTTCCCCCTCTCAGTATGCAAAAAAAAACTGCTGTTTTTTAAGAACCAAAAAGTCATGGCTGCAACTGCCTGCAACACTCTAATAGACTAGTTTACTCTAAAAAAGCAAGTACTTGGCGAGAGCAGTTTAGTCATTCTAAAAGATTTCAAATTAAGAAAATAATGAATGATCAAATAGTGTTTAAGGAGGTGATTTTCTTCAAAGAATGCACGCGTCTATATGCAAAAAGAACATCTGTTCTAAAACTACAGTTTTAGAAATCTTACCACTTGAGACATTCTGTCGATATTTAACTTAAAGCAGGCTTTTCACTTCTAATTCAATCAGTTCCGTCATGAATATTATATTACATGGTAGTCACAATATTCTTTTTAGTGAAGTACTCAAATTAGTTCCCATATGTGAATTATTGGCAGACAAACAAATTATTGATACGTTTAATAACTTGTGAATTTCATGAAGTAATCATTCCAAGAAAGTTTACATTAGAAGGCAGCAAAGGGCAGGGGAGACCTCGGGGGAGATCACTCCCGATTTCTCCATCCCAATCATTGAGTGTGAAGCATGGAAGACCATAAAATAGGTATAGTAGACGGCGCAACAAGTACTCAACTGGTTTAACATGGGATAAAGCTTCAAATGGGATCAGACTACATTACGAACTCGATGAAAACAATTTGCTGACAGTTGGCGATGAGGGAAGTGGGTGAGTAGTAATTGGTGGTGGGTTGCTAACACGGAGGATAGTAAAATACAAAAGAGAGGGGAAAATGAGCTTGATTGGTGGATAAGGGAGGATTCTTTTGCTCATGGATTTATATTTGAAAGGAATAAATCTAGAACCAAATATTAGATTGTGACTATTTGGCAGCAGACCAAGAATATACATAAGCATTAGGATCTCAAATCTTAAGTTATAACATAATTACTGGGTCCGTGCAGGCACACACACAGACACACGCACGCACGCGCTCGCACACACACACAAGGCATGCCGCCTTTGACGACCCATTAGGTTGATTTGATCTAATGACCTCTATTGAAAAGTAAAGTAAAAAGCAGATAATGTACATAATTTTTAGAAATAAATAGAAAATAACTGGGTGTAAGCACCATTGGAATTATCTGAATATGATTTGAATAGAAGCAAATCACTTGATGTAATGCATAACACAAGTTACACAACTGGGTGATAATAAACAGACATAAAACAACATCATGTAACATATTGATGAAATCCCAATTTACCTGGCTGCAGCTGTACAAACAACATCCATCGAAAGCCCAAGTCAGACCAGTCACCTATGATAGTTATAAGAACATGTGAGATGTCATTAGAGTATGGTGGCTGATAACTCCATGAAGCAGTAACTTACCACTTGGTCATGTGCATTATAGACACCTGCAAATTGAAGTATGTTGCTTGATATATGACATATCCATGCTTCCAATGACCCAGATCCTTTCCCAATAGCTAAAACAACCTTATCCACTGATTGTACTGGAACAACCAATGAAATTGTTGAAATTGGAACAAACGTGACAGATGCCACCTATTTAGATAAGATAAAGAAAAATGACATGTCAAGTGTATAAAGGTTAATGAACTTTCAGGGACAAGAGTAAGAAAACCAATACCAGGATGAATGGAGAATTACCTCTTTGAATAAGGAAAAGGAAGCTCTGCTAGTCACTGCTGATTCTATCAATCTTTCAACATCTGCCAACCATACCTTCACGCTGAATAAAAAAACTCTTAAACATTACAGTTACGCACTATAAATATTAGATTTTTATCCTTCAGAAATGAGGAGTAAAAATAGAACAGATAGCAATGTCAAGAGGAAAGAGGCTCAGTCCAGCATTGTGACTGAACTGCTAAAAACTTTTCTCACTACATTTTATTTCCCAAAAGGTTTTAACTTTTAAAGATAAACACTCAAAACCTGAGTTATGTCGGAAGAAGGGCATCTAATATATGACAACAAAGTAAGAAGTCACCTCTCTCTTCTCGAATGAAAACTCTCGGTTGCAGATTTTCTTTACCAAGGTTTAATTGAAGTCACACCATCAAGAAGCTATTGGAATCGCAATTCACGACACATTTCCTCAAGTGAGAATTAAAACCTTCATTCAATAGTCAATGTATCCATCACAATCCGCTTTTAAAGGAGTCTGTAATTTTACTTAAAATTAAGAAATATAATGGACAAGTCACAGGAAACAGATCCCAACCACTTATACACATGCGGGGCCGTGGGCACATGCATAGCCCCACATGTAAATTCCATGCACACACTCACCCAATGCCAAGCCCCACACACAAATGCGCACATTAGCCCAACACACATACGATAAATACACCCTTTTCTCATTAAAACTTGTTATGAGGCCAAGATCAAAAACCAAACCAATTAAAAGTCTTCAACTCTGAACCAAGCAAATCCTAAACGAACTGAAATTTGAACTGTTCGGGAAGGTAGAAGTAGACGTAATTTGTTAAAATAAAGAGTACGTTGACTTGAATTAATTAAGAAAATTCAAGGTTAAATCAAAAAACACTCCTGATGTACACTTGGGTCACATACTTAAGCACATGGGTTTCACATTAGAATCCTAAGGTTTTTGATACCTATGGAACTGCAATTTTGTAAATATTCAGGGCTTAATATGTAAACCCATTACATTTGTTCTTTCAGTTGAAAGGCTCAAAGTTGGGTTTAAGTAAATTAAATTATGCCCTTCCAACAAAAGTCATTCAAGAATTGCTTGTAATTTGGTGCATCAATTAATATTTCTCATGTGGAATCACATGCCCCGTTAATGTTAGAATACCTAAAAGAACACAGCCAGATAGTAGTAGTATTTGTAACATACCTTCCATCAGAACTCCCAGTAGCCAAAATTAGCTGGGCCTCTGAAGAACTTGGGACATACATTCCCCAACTAATTGCTGTGATCCATGAATTATGAGCCTGTAGAAGTCCAATGAGCATTGCATCAACAGGAACACCGCCATGCTCAATGGTGTAGCAGTGTGGTTCATAGAACCTCCAGAAAGAAATATTACCGGACTTTCCCCCAACGGCGAGAATAGAGCAGCCGTTAGATAAACAATTTAAAGGACGATTTCCAGATAACTGTAACAATGGTGACCAGGCGACAATAAGGGATGACAACAGTGCACTACGAGAAGCATACTGGCCTGCAGTAATCAGAGGGAGGACATCTTCTTTTCTTTTAGTCAAAGGCAACCCTCCGGATCTTGTATGTATATTCGCAACACCAACAACCTGAAATTAAATCACAAGAACTGATAAAGAAACTTCCTAGCAGATATACAAAATAGGCAAAGCAAATTGATGTATTTTTATCAGAACATTTGAAAATTTAACTATAAACAAGGTGCAAGAAAAGAAGGAATGAAGATCCTTGCTTCAGAACTGAACATACATTTAAAACTGCTTCTTTATTGGTAGTAACTGGTTTATCATTAGATTCTGATGCCGCAAGACCACCATTTGTAGCTTGGTGAACAGCATCTATATTTGGACTATATGGCAGCTCCTCTCCTTGATATTTGGTGTATTCATTGTCCTCAATCCTGCAAACAATTGGAAAACACAGATTGAAAAACAAGGTGGGTGTGGGAGTGTGCGTGCGTGTGTGTGTGTAGGGGGGGGGGGGGGGGGGAGAGAGAGAGAGAGAGAGAGAGAAGCTTATAATCAGCACATTGTTAGCACTTAGCACTAGAAACATATAATATAATCTTCATTATATTGGTATAATTTTCTCAAAAAATTATTCAGAATAATTGCATGTAGAATTATAGATGAAAAAAAGTTAGATGTAGCAAAAAGGGTGAAAAGTGAACATATGAAGGATTAACCAGATAATAGTTGTTGATGGTGAATGTAGCAAAAGTGACTCCAAGAAAACATGGGTGAACATCAACAGAGAAGAAAGGAGACAAATAGAAAAAATAAAAAAAAACAAAAATAAAAAAGAAATGCAAAAGACAAGGACATGGAAAGAAGAAAGCAAGTGCAGAAGAATAGAAAAATGAAGATGCATGGTTGGCAAACATCATGTTTCACAAGTATAAAAACAATATGAAAATCCAACAAAAAATATGAAGACTCAAAAGAAAATGTGTTTATGAACATAAGACTTTGTTGCTAAATACTGACATACAACATGTACTATGTTTTTTTACTTAGATATACTTTAACCAATACATAAATCTACACAAAAAATTTTAAAATATACAGGAGTTTTCTCAAGGCGGTAAGAACTTACTGTTAATATCCAAATAAATAAATATTCCTCTGAGGATTTAGCTTTTGAAAGTCTGATTCTGTATAGTATATGAATGACAGGTTAATTTGTGTTGGAGATTGCCAATATTCAAAAGCTAGATAGGTTCTATGGGGCACAGCTGAGGTCATCCAAATGATTGTTAGCAATGTTCACTAACATCTTAGTGTCAGAAGTCATGGAATCCAAAAGGATATGGCATGTCACCCTTCGAAAAGTTCACGATGTCGTAAGTAGATTATTTGTGTGTTAACATGACGAGATTAGTTTCGGGGATTTTCTACTCAAGGTGCCGCATCTCTTTTAGAAAATAGCTCCAATTCCCATTGTTACTTCTAAGTTCTAATAACCGAGTGTAACACTAGCTATACTTACAAGTTACAACTTAAGATACTTTGGGGTTCAGAATCCCCTAATGTGAAGAAATGACAAAATGGGATGGAATTCAAGATACCTTATGTAGAGAGAGAGAGAGAGAGAGAGAGAGAGAGAGAGAAGCATCTTTCATAGTGAGTCTGCAATCACATCCCAATAACAAAAAACAAGTAGAGATGGGAAACAAAAAAAAAGTAGAGTTTGGAAAGGAGAAAAAAGAAGCATTTTTCATATTGGGTCTGCAATCACATCCCAATAACAAAAATAAGGGCCTGTCACAATAAAGTGACAGTAGAAAAGTGAAATTAGCAAAGTGAGCACAACAAATCTGGTGTACATTGGAGGCTTCGATCGATCTTATAAGTTATAACACTCCCCTTGAGATGGTGTAAATGTATCCATCATCCCCATCCATCATGCATTGCTTTCTAACTAGTCCATAGATTGACCAAAGTGCAACTAATTAACCATTGAATGAGGCAAGACAGTGGATATGTCACGTCATGTAAGAACTGATAATCATAGGAAGCGATCATGATCAGGATCTAGTAGCCCTCTAATAAGCCAAATCTTGCAATTATTTAATCCCACATTCTCCTTCAAGAATTTTCAATGGGCATAACTTCAATAACTGGATCTTCAACGATTAAATCTAATGTTGCATATAGAGCTTTTATATGTGATGTGACATACTATTGTCTTTGATGCCCATCTAATGTCGCATTTGTCCTTTGATCTATTGGTTTACAAGGTGGCATAAGTTTCTTCAATTCAGATAGATAGCTAAACTCTTAAGTTTTAGTGTGTGTGTGTGTGTGTGTGTGACGGAAAAACTTGGGACTGGATATCGAGTTGAGCTTGAGTTCAAGTCACAAATTGGTCAAAGATCAATTCACAAGTGAAGCTACAGATGAAAGATTCAGTTCAAAGCCTCTTCAAATTCACTATTGTGGTCTCATCCATCGGCTCAACATGCGGTATCATGCCCTGTCAGCTCATATGCGGCATTCTGCCCCACCAATCACCTTCCCACGTACCAAACCATGGCGATTCAAGTTCCCAAAGCCCACTCTGACACCCTATTTGACCACATCTCCGACACAATCAACAAGTGACTTCGCCATGGTTCTTGTTGCCTATATGCATTTTTAGTTATTTGCATTGCTCAAATTACTTAATCTAGACAGTCAGGTGCGGTAAACCTAACATAATTCCTTTTCCTTTTCCTTTTTCATTTGCCCGATTTCTTGACGAACTATCCTACACAATTTCCAACATCCACGGAGAGTTAGATCTAGGATTTTCCATAGAGATTTTGATGGTATTCATCAAGCAAGACCAGGGAGCCAGTCCCTTCCACCTTCATCTGTTGAAGGATGTAGGCTTGAGAGATCCAGAGCCTCCTTTGAGGGCGGGATCAACATGTGGATTCGGCTCGTGGTTTGAGGCCACAGAGATCCATAGTTGTCTTTAGGAAGAGGATCAATCCAAGAAGTTGGATTGTGGGCCCTTTACATAGAAAAGGAGTCGATTGGAATGCTACCGGTACAGCGGCGAGATTGGAAGTCAAGTAATGTTTTTGTGGTAATATAAGCCGTGGAGACAAAAACTTAGAGGCAGCATGGACTAAGTTTTAATTGTCGAGTCTAGTAATTCTTCGTTCTAGTGCATTGCGCAAGCTGGAGGTAGCCCCGTGTACTAGGTCAATTGACCGAGCCACGTTAAAATACATTGCAGTCTTGGTTTACTTTTCTGATATTGCATGCTATTCATCTAGATTAACATAACCTAGTACATAGAGATAACAATTAGAAATAGCCCTTTAATCCGAGGTGCAAACTTGAATTGGCATATGTTCAAAATGTCTTTAATTTGGCACAATTCACGGCTAGCCTATTCATCTCCCCCCTAGGCCCTATTAATAGGATCAATCAATCAACCTTGCATCTCTTTATCGCTTGGTGTTTGACGCTTAGTAATATCCATACCCCACTGTTGGGGATTATAACAATAACTTTGTATTTTATATTAGCTGAAGTTCGGGGTGGCAATGGATTGGTTCGGGTCGGATTGAGGCATAGGTATAAGGGCAAAACACCCAACCCGAACCCGACCCGTTTAATAAACGGGTCAAAAACTTAAACCCAAACCCGACCCGTCTAATAAACGGGTTGACCCGACCCGACCCGACCCGTTAAACCCGTTTACTAAACGGGTAGGGTTGTGTCGGCCTGTCGGGTCGGGTTGGCTCGGTTTAGGTCAACATAACCCATGTAAACCTGTCAGGTTGGGTCAAGACATGTAGGATTGGACCGAGTTTGATCGGGTTGGATCAGGTTGGCTCGGGTTGGGTTGACACGACTCATTTGGTAAACGGGTCAAGTCAGGTCAATCGGGTTATAAGTACAAACCCGAACCCGACCCATTAAATAAATGGGTCAATCGGGTCGACCCGTTTATGACCCGAACCCGTTTAGGCAAACCCAAACCCGCTAACTTCGGGTCGGGTTGGCGGGTTGGGTCAAGGTTTGCCACCCCTAGCTGAAGTATCACCCACAATCCATATGTTTTGGAACTACAAGGTGTAGTGTTGAACAGGATTCTAAATACAGAAAATCATATCAAGAATGATAATCGTTTTAATTAGTGGAGACAAAAGTAGTGTAATTTTTTTAATTCATTGTAATTTGGATTCAGTAATTAAATGTTCATGTTTCTTTAGATATTTAGCTATTTTATTTATATATCTTATATCTTATGTTTTTGTATAACAATCTTATGTAGTACTTGGGATAGCTTTCCCAAACCCACAACCGTATAAGCTATGATTGTTGGCATGGTCCATGAAATTATTAACATCAATTTAACAGCTCGTCGTAAAACTCTACTCAATTCTTTCGAGGAGCCTCTAGGTTGGAGTTGTGCCCTAGCCCACCTCCAATTGATGTACTAAAGGTTTTGTTTTAGTTGTTGTATTGTGAAGACACTAGCTAGGCACACCCTTCCAAATTGTTGAATTTTCATTCTTCCCTCTTCAGCACATAATTTAGATCTCAATGTGCACACACGTTATGCTCATATAGAGTACTGCATGACGGAGTTTTTAACGAGTTTACTGACTAATTGCATACTACCTCCTCATCCACATATAAGTTGTACAGAACACTGATATTAAGATTTGGTAGTAGACTCAAATAGAAGGTGAGTTAGGTACCAGATGGAAAACTGACACTCCAAGAAAAATGAAGCAAGAGCTGATTACTAAAATCCATTTTTGTGAAGACTACATATGGAATACTAGAAATAATACACGTCCAGGCCACAAGTGTTACATATCAAGTGCTGGTAGTATGGTCATATATCTTACTAACGAGTAACGATAACGAATAACACCCCACCAGAAGCCAAAAATTGGGCATAGGCATCTAAGGCATGTAACCTGTGATGCCTCTTTTGTTTATTTAATGGTAGAGATCTTGTCTATTAAACAAAATACTAAATGATGGAAGAACGTAAGATTTTATCCAATTAACAACAATGAACTATCACCGTTAGGGAGACAAGTAGGCCATGTGAATGTAACTTGTAGTACCACTTCTATTCATTTACCATTAAGAAAAAGTTAAGCCTATTACAAATTCTATCAAACAATATTCTATTAGTTTAAAATTAAAAATCTGCCTACTTAACTTCAACCACCAGCTCAAGGAAATTAACCTCATGAATATCCATAAATTTTAGCTGAGGTAAATATCAATGATTAAGAAAATAGGGCGAGCGTTCCATAAACAATGCAAAACAAAGGTTTCTACTATATTGGGTGAGAAAACTTTCGAGGACAGTTATGCTGAAGCAAATGCTAAAAATTATGGTGTTGAATAAGAAGAATCAGCAGACAACAGAAAAAGGACAAAGGTAGCAAGCAAGAAAAACTCTCAAGCATTATAAAATGTTTATTAGCTAAAAAGGTCTACCTACTAATAGGACCCTTCGCTTTTCTACACTTAGGGACCTTATTGGAAACAGAATCTTGAAACCCAATACTACATCCACTTTCTTTAATGCAGCCAGCATTCTCTTGTCCCTGATAAAGTCAAAACAGTAAGTGATCTCACGGAAGCAAATAAGATGCTTTGACCGAAATATTCAATGCAACAACACATTACATGCCAGTAAAAATAAATTTAAAAAGATGCTCGGAAACTCACCTGAGTAATCAATGCAGAAGGCGCATTCAGCTCCCCAAAGTTGATACCTTCTAGATAATCATACAGCATGTCAGAAATGTCCATAACCTACAATGAACTATAAAGTGATGATTCAAATCAAATAGAAAACAGAATCTTAAAAAAGAAGAATAGAGAAGATATACAGTGTGCTTGAAATCAAGCTGATGGGGTTAAAAATGGAAAAGATGGCACAAAGGTGGAAAATCAGCATAAATTGAATAAATGTCTACCAAAAACACACCTACAAAGCAGGACAGTAGAGGTAGTCCTTGGATCTCAAAGCAGATCAAAATAAAGTACAATGAAATCATCATCCAAAACGACTGTTATTTCATTCATATAATGAACATGTATCATATGCATAAACGTGCAGTAATTTCTAAATGGAGTTGTATATGGAAGTAATTCTATAGCATAACTTCAAATTTTGAAATTTAATTTTGTTCAGAATGTTGTAGATGTTAGATGTAGTCATATTTTAGTCCCACGTTGACTATGGTATTGTAATGGTCTGCGTTCTTTTAGAAAACCCCCAAACCCATGCTATATACCATTTGTCAGTTCAAACCGGCCGGTTCGAACTGGTATTTGGTCGAACCGGCCGGTATTTAGGTGATTTATCCCCCGTGGCCAGTATCAGGTAAATATCGGTGCAATTTGCACTAGTTCCCAGTTTAAATCGGCCGGTACGGTTCCCATACTGGCCTAATCCTTGATGCAGTCATACTTTAGTCCCATATCGACTATGGTATTGTAATGGTGTCTGTTCTCTCCATATATAAGGAGAGATAGTACTAGTGTAATCAACACCATCAATACAAGAGAGTATTCTCTTCAAACCCCGGTCTCTTTCTCCCTCTCTCTTGTCACAGTACTACAGTAGGGTCCAGACAGTGACAGGCAACTCCACACCATCCACCTCGAAGGCTCTACATAAGTAAAGCCACTCCCAAGTCAAGCCCGAACCTGATTTATTCCCGACCCGAACCATGTCAAGCCCGAACCCGATTTAATCACGACTAAACCCAGTCAGTAGTTGAGTATAGTCGGGGCCTAGTCGGTGCCTAATCAGGTACCGACTAACATTACAGAGAATTAGGATTGGTCGGTCGGTAAATTGAGTCCCGATTTTGATAGCATAGGTTCTCTATCAGAGGCCACTATTCCAATACTACTGTCACCCAAAGATCGTTGACCTGGTAGGACTTATCACCGCATCGCACCTTCGTCATCTTGACTCAACAGCAGCTGTGGTGCTCATGTCCGTGGTCTCTTGTGGTCGTGCTTCATCCTCAGCTTGTTTTGTCGTAGGCCATCCCTTCTTACACTACCTTTTCTGATTTGCTATGCAGCTCTCGACATTCCTCATTTCCTGTTGGCAGTATACTGTTTCATTTTTCTATAAACAAGGGGAATGTTCAAGATGTCAATATGGTTATCGGTTTTCAAGTCGGCCTGCTTGCAGGTTGGTCTGTTCCCCGGTCAGGATGCTTACAGGTTGGTTGGGTTTCCCGATTGGCCTGCTTGCAGGTCCAACAAGTTCCCTGGTTGTCCTACTTGTAGGTCAATCGGGTTTCCAAGTCGATCTGCTTGCAGGTCGACCTGACAATTTTTGTTTCTACTCTCTTTGCAAACTCTATGTGGATCCCCACCTTACGTTTGAGAGAGAGAGAAAGAGAGGGAGAGAGGGGGGGTGTTAAGAGCAGTAATTTTTACATTACATGTATCTTTCCTTTACCTTTGTGTGGTATTCTCACCCATGGGTGACCACACCCCTTTGTTATACTTTATATTGTTGGCCTTTGGCCCTATTACTAAAGAGCTTTCCCCTTGTGGGGTTCTCCCTTGTTGTATGCCCCTTTGGGGCTTCTCCCCCATTTCTAACAAAGAGAAATGGTGCAATTTCAGTTAGAGATACACGAGACGTGGGTGAAATGAGGGCTCCAGAGCTTCAATCAATGCCTCAATAAGAATTGATACTAAATAATTTTCTTAACTTTTAGTGCAGTTTAGCGGCACAATTGCAAGATAGAATGAGTGGTTAGGATAAGAAAGTTGAAATGAAGGGATTAGATTGTTTCACTTAGAAGAAATGACACACCATCAAGTAAAGCAGTGCCGATATGTGTGGCCACCCTAAGATATTGGGCTCCACACACTCGCGGCCTAAAAAGGAAGGGCCTTCTTGCCGTGAAAATCCTCTCTCGTGGATTATTTTCCCGTCTCTCTTTTTATTCTCCAAATGAAACCTCTCTTCCCATTCTTGAGGTGTGACAAATTGACGAGCCATGAGGAGTCCAAAAGGGAAAAGCAGGAATGATGCAGAAAAAAGGCCCAACTAATACAAGCACTTCATGAACCCATCCACAACGAAGAAGAGAGGTAAAAAAAATAATAAGGCCCAATCAACTCTATCAAAAATGAAATAAGCAACGCTGAAATTTTCTTATTAAATTCAGAGCAGATTACAAAATAGGGAGGAATCCTGATTCCTTATATAGAAAAATAAACAAGACTCAAAGGAATAATAGTCAAACACTCGTGAAGTAAAAATCCAACACTTTTGCTTTATTTATATCCTATTTTCTCAATTCTCATTACAATAGTATTGTTTTCAGTATTAAAAGAAAAAGGGATTTTTGCATATATTTCCCTGGAAACTACTCCAATTGCATATTTATCCCTAAAAACTTCATATTTACATATCGACCCCTGAAAACTAGATTTACATGTGCAAATTAACCCCTCAGGTTAATGAAAGTTTATTTGGGGAGAATATTCCAAGTATATTTGTTGTTTATTGTCACCCCACTGTTACCAGATACACTTTAACCATGGTCTACCTTTTACCTGAGATCTCAAATGACCATGTTACCCTAAATGTTATTTAATCCAACCTCATCTTCTCTCCAATTAAACTAATTTAGGTAATTTAGGGTTTTTGTATGATTTTTCGGGCCTAACTATCCCTCTTCAGGTTAACTAAGGGCAAAATCGTCCCAGTAAATTTGTTGTATAAACGTAACAGTGAAACCACAAATATGTCTAGGATATACTTCACAAATAGACGTCAGTTACCATGAGGGGTCGTGACGTAGGCACGTGCAAGAATTCAGGACAGCAGCCTGCTTTTTAGCGTCCCTACGGAGATCCAGGAAGTCGATCGACGATCCGTCGGTCCCATTGGAAAGCTCTTTTCATTATCTGCAACTTTGTTTTCTATTTCATGTAAATCCGATAGAATGGATCAAAAGTTATTAAGTTTTATATTCCAGGTCAGCCTAGGTGCGGAGGATGTTCGCACCCGACTTGAGCCTAAAGTTCTTTAAGTCGCATTAGTCGGTTTTAATAATATCCATTGGATCTAATATAAAACCAATGGATAGACGATGGAGATCGTTTGAAGCCCAAAAGAAGCCCATGAGAGACCCGAGAAAAGCCCGGTCTGCGCCCCTCTCCTCTCTTTCTCTCTTCTACTCGCGCGGCACCCTCGCCCGCAGGATTCGGCAGCCCTCGCCCCCCCTTTTCTCGATCTCTCTCTCCCTCTCTCCCTTCTTTCCTCTTATTTAAGGCCTCTTTGAAACCCTAGTGGGAGATTTTGATTGAATGACTTTTGGAAACCCTAATTTCAAGAACAGAGCCGTCGACATGTTCGAGAGATCACCTCCAAATCCTCATCCTTACTTCTTTACCTATTCTTCCTACGCAAACTTCATCTACCGCTTTGATTTCATCTACGGCCTTCGCGAAAGATCGGCGCAAGGGTTCTTCATCCTCAGAGATCATCGTTCAAACTTCAAGCTTCTTCACCCCGTCTTCCGGATCACCCTCCCTCCTCCGCCATCTCATCTATCGGACATTGGGAACACACCGGATATTGACCAAGGCACGGATTAACGATAATATCACTCCTTAGCCGTAATATTCCCTCGTGTTTACCCTTGGTCTTATCATTTGCTTATTTTCAGGTTTAAATCATCATCGGCTTCATAGGTCTCCATCTCCCATTGGTTCTTTATTTAGATCTATATTTCTTTGATAAACTTGGCCAATTATTTTATGGTTGTGATCTATTGTGCTTGCTGCGATTACGTTTTATAAACTGAAATTCTCTTTAATCATCATTGAAATATTGTTTGAATACTTGGAAACCTTTTGTCAGGTGATGGCATGTGATTTCCCCTCTCTTGGTAGGTGCTGAAATTCAATTACATAGGGCTGAAAATCTGTTTTATCTATTAAAATTCAGCACCTTAGTTATTTTTTATCGAACCTGTATGCATCAGGTCGATTTGCAAAAGTAGTCTAGTTTTCAGGGTTCGATAAGTAGATATGACCTTTCCAAGGGTTAATATGTGATTAGCCTAGTTTCCAAGGGTCATATGCAAAAAACTCAAAGAAAAAAGAAGAATAAAAGCATAGTAATATGACTCCACATATATGGCTTAGATGAGAAAACTTGTGCACATTGGGGTTTTTCCTTACGTTGGAAGAAACCACTTGAAAACAAAACTAGAGCAAAAATATTTCCGAGGGCTACTCTCCCATGGAATCATTGACCAGTTCCCTTTTAGACTGACAAAATTATCTCCCATAAAGTTGATTTTAAATTTAAGGCTTCTTCATCCTTATCCATTCTTAATCTAGACTCTTTTCTCATCTAATCTTCTACCCAAAGTCTAACATGCACCCATATTTTGAGCCAAAAATTCACTACATATTAAAAATTTTGAAATATTAAAACTGTCATTGCCGGTCCCAAGCCCGGATAACAAAGGTTGAAGGTTGATGTTAGGTTGAAAGCTAGTAGTAAAAAACCAACTCAAACTATAAAATGATTCCTAAGTCCCTTTAAATCTGAAAATTTCTAGAATTAAAAAATAGAAGACTCGTCTAACAGATTAAATTTACATACACAGCTGTGACAACTAATGATACCTTAAAAAAAAGGTTTGGCAAAAAAGCTCAGAATTTAGTCCTTCAAGTAACTTATAGATAAACATTTTAATTGACTATGAATGATCATATATCAAATTCCTTGTGTGGGAAAATTCTCAACTATATTCGATAAGGAATGGACGAAGATGGAAATTTTGAATCTGTTGATGGTGTATGCCACATCAATAGGCCACTTGTACTCGATTTTTGTAATAATACATAATTTGTTTCCATGGCACAAATTGACTTCTCCAGCTAGATGCTTGGATAAAATTTTCTCTGTCAATGCAGATATTGAATGGATCCCTAAATTATGTAAATTCATATGCTTCAACTTCTGAAGATTGCATCAGCTGGATGAAGTGTGAAGCTTCAGGAACGTCTGGATATCCACGTATACAGGGCTCTCTACTGGCTACCGAATCATTCTTGGCTGTAACATTAGAACATATAGTGTTCTCCTTTAGAAAATTGTCATTGATGATGCTCGCAATTGGCATGACGTTAGATATTGGATTCTTCAATCTGGATTGTCTACCTTCAACCTTTTCCTTCACAGTTGAAACTGTCATAACATAACTACGAGAGACTACTTGAATGGCAATAAGGACATGTTTGTATCTGACCCACCTAGTAAACAGAAGTAAATCCATTCAGTCAAGTAAACTTACCAGTAAAGACTAGTAAATCCTATTTCTAAGCATTTGTTTGTGTCTTACAGTAAAGTAAATGGATATTTTACTATACTTGAGCTGATCTCATTTGGATTGAGATGTCAAGTAAAGTAAATCGAAACCGATCAAATCGTTGCTGCAGTTTAGAACAATGGGGATTCGACACCATGGATTGGGAAAATATATTGTGAAGGAAATCAACGGACCGTGATGAACTTGAAGAGGAGAAACGCATTGTCCCGGCAGGGCGCCTCTTTCTCTGTTTGCTGTGATATGGGAAAGTGAGAAAGTGGGGGTGGGGTGGTTGGGAGAACTAAACCATAGGTAGTGGAATGGTGATGTGGCCAAAGTCAAACAACAGGTTTACAAGTAACTCAAATAGTTTACTTACCATTTTTGAAGTAAATGAAAAGGCCATCTAATTAAGTAAAAGTGAATAATTTTGATTTACTATACTGGTCTTTTTTTTTTATACAAACAGGTTCAAGTAAATCTTTCCTCCGATTTACCCTATCAGTAAAAGCATTGACCAGATACAAACGTGCCCTAAATGGACCAATATAGTAAACTAAGCTATATAAATGACAATAAATATACCATCGGAGGAATAACAAATGATAATATATTATCTATTTTCTTCTCACGTCAAGTTTATAGTGGACAAAATCATGGTCGTATACTAGTGTCCAAATTGATGTAAGGCAAATCTTACTCGTGCATACCTCAACCCATTCAGCAGAAAATTCACAAAATGGTGGACGGTATAGCTTCACACGACCTTCAGTAGTGCAAACAGCTAACAAACATCTGTGATAAACAAACAACATACTTAAATAAAATTCTAAAGCACAATTAAAGACCTACACATGCATAGTCTGATGAGATGCACTGCGCACAAGCTGGAAGCAACAAAATCTTTGGAGCCAGCATCATAGAATTTGAAGAACAAAATGCACGGATGTACGTTGAAAAGACATGGATCAGTGAGCAAACCAATCTCTTACCCAGAATTAGGCGCAAATCCTGGATGTGACCATGAAATGGATCGAGCACATGGACGAATATCACGTGATAAACAGATAGGCATTAGACATGCAGTAAGAAGATCTGCGAATATTTTGGGAAAAGCCATGGATTAAGGCACATCCATCATATATTAATCATTTTATCCCCATTTAGATTGTGTTAGTCTATGAAAGAATCTTACTGATAGTTTTCCAATTAATATAAAACTCTACCATAAATTTTCTTTCAAAAAAAAATACTTGAATACAATAACAGAATGGAGTGTGGAAGATAATTCAGTCAAAGGATAAATCAAATCATAGAAGCCTTAGTACAGAATGAACATAAGCAGGTAATGTTGTAGGAATAGTAAGGGATGTCATAGGTAGGACATTACACACTGCCTTGAGGAGCACCTACGCCTCTGTCATAAAAAAGCAAAATATAATTGATAACATCGGATATCTATTATCTAACTACTGTGGTATTTTCAGAAAGTCTGGGCATCCGTCATAACGCCATAAACTTAAACAAATCTTGAAACCTCTAGGCATATTAAAATTTTAGAATATTTATCGTTCATCCATTTCAAACGTTAATTTGAAGAGCATATTTGACAAGCTTTGAGGTTTCGGAACTTGCTGATTTTTTATGAGGACGATCACCTAAACATAGATAACACATCCACCAAAAATCAGCAAATTCGGAACCTCTATGTATGTTATATAGAGGAGCATACAAAGAGGGCTTCTTTGCATAGACATAGAATATATATATATATATATATATGGAATAGGGTGTATGATCCTCCCGACTTGCCAGCACGCTAGTCCTCCCTTCAATTCAGGTATCACGTGGCACTTTTTAACCGGGTTTAGGAGTTGGTCAAGGTGGGTTCACCCCTCCTAACAGTGATCATGAAAAAAAAAATGGGAAAAAAAAATGCTAAGTGTCATTTTAAAATCAACCATAGCAAGGGGTATTTGCGTGCTACAGTTTGCTGTTAAATTTGTCGGTCGTTGATCGGGATGTTTAAAAAAAATTAAATTTTTTTTTTAATCGTAATTTGTTGATTTTGGTGAGGTCGATCACACTGCTATAGATAACATATCTACCAAAAATCAGCAACTTCTATAATCTCTAGGTGCATTAAATTGTAAGAACCTTTATTGACCATCCATTTAAACTAAAAATTTGAAGAGCATATTTCATACGCTTCGAGGTTTCGAAACTGGATTTTTTGTGGGGATGATCAACTTACCATAAATAGCACATCCACCAAAAATCAACAAATTCGAAAATGTCTATATATGATATATATATAGAGGAGCATACGAAGAGGGATTATTTACTTGGACATACAAAGCATATATATATATATATATATATATATATATATATATATATATATATATATATATATATATATATATATATATATATATATGGGGAGGGATACTCTTACTCATGGCCTGTTACTCATATAGTTACCTATGATCCGGGCCCTCCATTAGATCCCAACGTACAGTTTGGATTAGATGGGGAGTTAAAACAATGGTGTCTGCATTAAATGCCCGTATTAAAAGCCCATATTAAAATACCATATTAAAAGCCCGCATTTAATGCGGACACCATTGCTTTAACTCCTCATATAATCCGAACCGTACGTCGGGATCTAATGGAGGGCCCGGATCATAGGTAACAATATGAGTAAGAGGCCATGAGTAAGAGTATCCCTCCCCTATATATATATATATATATATATATATATATATATATGGGTCAGGATCGGATGACCAAGCAAATAACCCAGCACCATTTGAGGCACCTAGAGGTTTTAGAATGGGCTGATTTTTTGTAGACATGTTGTCTATGATATGTTGATCATCCTCACAAAAAATCAGCCCATTCTAAAACCTCTAGGTGCATCAAATGAAATCTTCAAATCAACGGTTAAAATTGACAGTCAAAAACCGTTGATTTGAAGAGCGCATTTGATGCACCTAGAGGTTTTAGAATGGGCTGATTTTTTGTGAGGATGATCAACATACCATAGACGACATGTCCACAAAAAATCAGCCCATTCTATAACCTCTAAGTGCATCAAAGGGTGCTGGGTTATTAATGGGTCAAAATTTGTTGGGTCATCCGATCCTGACCCTATATATATATATATATATATATATATATATATATATATATATATATATATATATATATATATATATATATATATATATATATATATATAAAGTAACATATCTTGATGCAACTATAGAAATCTAATATCTTATATGACAAAATTTTGACCAACAAAAAATTAAGATCCCTTGATCTAAGTCCAATAAGTTCATATTTTATTTTTACTACATGCACTAGTACGAAAACATACGAAAGATTCTCTATTGACACAAGACCGACACACTAAGACCCAAGGTTTTCTATTTACTTCACATCTAGGTTATGTATACTTACCTTCTAGTGACCAAGGTTTTAAATGTCGATTTCAGTCCGTCAAAAAAAGAAAACTTGTCGGATTTCGATCAATTGTAGGTGGAAAATTTATTTTTTTTAAGAAACGGTTTCAGTGAAAATTTGCTAACTTGGGTAAATTTTAGGTTGATTTCGGTCATATGGCGGTATGTTATGAAAAAAAAACTCGAAATGGAGGAACAAAGAAGGATTTTTTATTGAAAAAGATGGAATGTTTAATGAAATTGTCTGAAAAAAGAGGGACTGGAGGATTTTTCTCAAATGTCGAGCCCAAAATTGGTACTATCGAAATTTCAAACAATTTCTATGTCGGAGCCTAAAAAAACAAAATGTGGTTATTTTGTAGGAACACTCTTGACATTTGATTCCATGCTAGTGACTATAAAACATCTGAAGTCACTATGCATAAACCTTGATGCTCCAATAGAAATCCAACACCCCTCTATGCACTTATTACTCTAATCATGGTTTCAAATTTCGACCGAAATTACAAAATTTTAGTGAAATATTTCGGTTTCGAATCTTTCGATCAGGACCGAAACGAAATGAGGGTTGAAACCCAATTTCGGTCATTTTTGGTAATTTCAGTCAAATTTTGATCGAAATTTCGATCAACTTCGGTTTCGGATTTTGGAACCTGAACTGGAACATTAAATTTCGGTCAATTTCCGTCGAAATTTTGGTCAATTTCAGTTTCAAAACTAGAAATATAAATTTCAAATTTGATCAATTTCGGTTGAAATTTAAAAATTTTAATTTAAAACCTTAACTCTTGTTGATTCCCCCAGGCATGCACTTAACATGTTCATCTATTTATTTAAACATATCTCACATTTAAACTGTCATAATTAAGAAACAATATAGTCATTTAACAGACAATAGTAAATGATAGACATAAAACCAAGGTACATTTAAGCATTGTCACATACATAATAAAATAACATATTTAACTCAAACAAGCATGTATATATTATAACTGAGTCATGTATGAGAAGTATAATATGACTAGCAAATGATAAATATGAAATCAGTAGCTCAAGTCAACACCATATGTATTTCAAAATTTCTGATATTTCCTTCTTAATATTCGTTAGAGAATTATTTTCTAGTTACTGTTCATTAGTGTTAAATACTCTCTGATAATGCAGTGTACAAGCTTATATGCCAATGAGGGAATGCCCTGATGGTTGGCACTCCTATCAAAAAGGAGGTCATCGGTTTGAGTCTCGGTATGGAGTCCGAACTCAAATTTATGTTGGTAGTAGTAGATGAAAAGTGAGCCAAAAGAAAATTGTGCATGCTTAGTTCAGGTTTGATGCAAAACCGGTTGTGATACACGGAACTAGTTAACTTTAGAACAATTATGACTTAAATTAAGCAACTAAAAGTAAATTTCAGCAAGCACTAATTATCCACGATCAGATTTTCATAAAGAAGTAGCCTCCCTAATCACGCTAGCATGCATAAACGATGGCAAATAAAGAAAACAAGACAATAAGATGCAATTAGATCTCGTAGGGTTTTGCAAATAGTAATTTCAGCAACTAAGTACTCATGCAAAGGACTAATAAAAGGTTCGGATGACGATCCAACGATGTACCAAGCAAGCCAAGCCAAAATAAGGATCAGGGTTTATGATAGGAACTACGGATCTACGGTAGTATGCGATCAAGAGCCCATAAAATTGAAGATCACATGATAATATCAAAAAAACGAGAAAAGATAATACCCGTGAGATTCAAGATCTCTATGCGGATAGCTTTTGTCGATGAAGACGAACGGCGGGGAGGTAGATGGAGACGAGAAAGATCGAGAGAAGAAGCCGGAGGAACTCAACGAAGAAGACGATGGAGAACGAATGGCGCACCTTCACGATCTCTCGATCAAAGCAATAACCTTTTAGGGTTTTCTCTTCATAGCCTTTTCAACTAGGGTTTCATCTCTTATTTATAAAATCCTTGATAGCTCTTTAGGGAAATACCAACGCGATGCACAAGAAACTACCACACGCAAGGGAGGAAAGAGAGAGACGATCGCATAGGGGTGGGGACTCGGTTTCCGAGAATAGAAGAGAGAGGGGGTCACGGTTTGTTGTGGGAAAACAATACCGTTTATTGTGATCAGGACTCCCCACACTTGAAATTAAATCCCTCTAATTAATTAGGAATCACTATAGGCACCCCAATGACTTCTAATAGCTAAAATGGATTGGCTTTAGGCTTGCTTGGCTTCCTACCGTCGGATGCGGCATCCGACACCTTCCGTCCTCCTGCATAGCATATTTATTATTCATTCACTTAAGATTATAAGTGGCCAAAACATAAAATACGTGGGTGCGACAAAACCCCGTACCATAGACCAAAAAGTCGTAGAGAACAATCCAGACGTCCGATCTTCGTTCGGAGACAAGCGATGGAACCCAAAAGACAAACTACTACCAACGAGAACATAAAAATAAAGATAAAATGCATCGGTAGCTCGATGTGGCTACATCAAGGTTTATCTAGCATTTGGGAGCTAATGTCAACAGCTACCAATAATTGTTAAATGGAGTGAGCAACCTTTGATTGCAGCCCATGTCCCCACACATTCTGCAGTAAGTTGATTAAAGAGATTAATCATTTTAAGACCCCTAATTGCAAAGGTTGAAAGATAAAATATGCTACAACCTTGAACTACTGAATGTTTAAGGCTGGGAACCCCTCATTTCTGAAATCTTCAATTTTAAAATTTCAGACTGAAACCCTTCCAACCATGCTAGAAGTATTATCTATAAAGAAGATGCAAATAAAAGGAAAGGAAAGATTAAAAAGGTAAGTATTCCTATTTTCTTAGATATTTATAGATAAGCACATACAAATACGAGCCTCGTGTACCATACCGGGTAGCTGCCAGAAAAGTATTTATCCTATGATACAATACAAACCAGCACTTATCGTATCAAACAGTACTTTGACCGATATATACTGATACATGTGATACATTACTAGCACAATATGTACGCAAACACAAGATCCATGTACACTTATTATCATCCCATACGATACAAACCCGAACTTTAATCCATGCATTAAGATCAGCATGCAAATATTCATCAAGATAAAGATGTGCATATGTTTGTGTACTACCATTTGTTGTTCCAAACAATAACAGAATGTATAACTCTTGAGGTGCTACATAATTGATCAAGCATCATACATACACATGTCTGTATATGTATATATATATATATATATATATATATATATATATATATATATATATATATATATATATATATATATATAAACACATGTTTACCTTCTCTTTTCACCACCCCTATAGGAAATGGCTTGTTCGGCGGAAGTGTAATCAGCCCACGAGGACCCACGAGCAAAGTTGGATTCTGAAATAAGTGTACAAGTTGACAAATATAACAAGAAAATATAGCTCAACATATAACAAAGAAGCCTAATCCAGAATCAACAGTTGACATCCTTTAAACTTTTTCTTACCAATACAGTGATGAGATGGCCTGAAGCAACGGCCACTAAATTTTCCGCTGACCATGCAATGGAGTTTGGATACGAAGGAGAAGCAACCAAGGGTGCAGATTGGAAATGTGAAGCCATTAGATCCTGTTGTTAGCAAAAGAAAACAAAAAGAGATTCAAGCATATCGGAACTTTTTAGCAAATTATATGAATTTGTTTGGTAATGAATGTGGTAGCGGCACCTATTTCCAATTGAAAAAGGGTTGGGTTTAAATCCCTCATGATTTAGGGGGCGCATGCATTTGTGTGCTAACTTTGAGAATCCTTTGATTGTTCTGGAATCTCACGATTAAATAAAAGGCAAATAAAGATCACTATTTTAGCTCATTTAAATAATCAACAAATGTAAGTCAATAAACATGAACCAAGAACCCATTAGTCAATGAACAAAAGCACCTAAGTAAACAAGCATTCAAAATATAAAAAAAAATTGAATGTTCTATTTATCATGTCTCGTTGATGCAACCACAGTCTTAGTGCTACTCAAAACCCCAAATGGACTCCAGAGTTGACCTTTTAGTGTATATAGACTTGGTCAATAAAGATCTACCCAACAAGAATTTTGTTAGCATTAGGATTCCATGCTCATGCTGAACTCCACAAAAAATCACCCAATCAAAATGTCTGAGAAAAGTCCAACTATTACGTGCATGTTTTGAGCTGCTGTGGATGATGAAGCTAGTGAACCACTATCATCAAAGGTCAAGGGTGATATGGTTCTTGATTATTGGGATTGATCATCTTTTTATGTGATCTCCCTCTACTACCTTTGATGTATAAGTATCATCCATGTTACCTTTTTTAAGTAAAGAAAGAATGTTTTATGTTAAAACTGGTTTTATGTATTTCAGAATTTCTATATTGTGTTACTAACTACCTATGTGCTATATGTGTTTGAATTATGATACTCAACACCAGCATAATCATTTAATAAGATTTAGGATGCTCGATGCAAAGGAGACAAGAGTTAACATCATGGGTTAAATGTTCAAGCATGTATTTCCACAAATAATGAGCAATCTATAATAGTTTAGACCAGATTAAAGTCGGATTTTGGTACAGGAGTGTATGCGCAGAAAAAGATCCGGGTCGTCTTTATTGCAAAACACACGTGATTACAGATGCCGGGACCCGGGGACTCGGGGATGGTGAGCCGGGTGCGGCGAATATTGATCAGGAGATTGTGGGGGAGATCCTCTGAAGGGTCCCTTTGATCTGCGTCTCCACGTGGTATTCGTGCGAGAGCTCTGAAGGGGTTGCCTAGGACAGAGGTCTTTACAAAGTGAGGGTTCTTTGAGAGGCTAAGGAGTATTCGCCGTTGCTTTTGTCCCTTCCGTGCTTCGCGCTTTCTCGGCTAGGGGTTTTCGGCTTCGTTCCTCGGGCTTCGTGTCTTCCTCAATCCTCGCTAGACCTTGGCGTCCTTGATCGTCGGTTCGCGGCATCGATCATGCTTTTGGCGTCAGCTTTGGCTTTGACTTTCGGCTTTGGTGTGGCTCTGGCTTTTGCTTTGCTTTGGCGTTTGCGCTTGAACGTAGACGGGTAGAGGCTTGCGATGCTTTAGTTCTTCTGGACTTCGTGTCGTATCGGCTAGAATGTGCGGTGCTTTGCTCGTGACCGGCGTAGTTGCTTGGCTTTGGCACTTGCGTTGCTTTGGCGCGGGCTTTACCGGGGCTTTTGCTTTGGCTTCTTGCGTTGGCTTGTGCTTCAGCGTTGACTCGATCTTCTCCTCAAACGACGGTGGCTACTTCTTCAAGGCTTCTGCCTTCCTCGACAGTTAGAGCGTCGGCTTGACTTCCCTTCTCCTCCAGGCTTCTTTGGCGTGATCGGAGTCGAAGGTTTTGCTTTGAAGATGACGGGGTAGCGCCGACTTTGCTTCTCTTCTCCGGGCTTCTTTGGCGTGCTCGGGATCGAAGGCTCCTTTTGAAGATGGCGGGGGTAGCACCGATCTCCGTGCGACGGTTGTAGCGTCGGCTTTGCTTTGAAGACGACGGGTGTAGCGACGGCTCGGGTGTTCCCCTCCAAGCTTTCTTCTTCGTGGATGGAGCGGACGTTTGTCGAATGCGACAAGGTGATGACGCTTCGGTCTTCTTCTCCGGGCTTTTGGGGCTTGATCGGAGTTGAAGGCTTGTTGGAGCCGACGGGGTAGTGCCGCTCCGATCTTCTTCTCCGGCCTTTGCTTTTGGCGTCTTCGGAGTCGAAGGGTTCTTCTTCTCCGAACTTTCTTCTTCGTGCACGGAGTCGAAGGCTTGATCTTCTTGTGCAAGGTCTTCACTTTGATGAGGGTTTTCAATGGACTAAACCGGTCCCAAAGGGATAGGCTTGTCGGTGCCTCGTGAAACCTTGGGTCGATGAAGAGCGTGTCTCCTCTTCTGCAGAGCTCCTTCGCCTTGTCTTCGTCTTCGACCTCTTGAGCCTTCCCCCTTCCCCCTCTATTTATAAGTGAAGGGGGGAGGGAAGAGATATGGGAAGTTTATTTGAATCCCTTTAATATCTCTCCCATAATTACCCAAGATTTATTCTTCCATTGAAGAGGGGAATAAACCTTTATTTTCCTTCCTTTTCTGGCGGAGTAGTTATGGCTCAATCCTCTTTAAATTTATTTGATTCTTGCACATAAAGTTGATGGCGACCCGTCTTCGTTTCTTGTCTGTCGGATTGAGGGACCGGCGCAGATCTACGCTTAATGTAGACGTCATACGCAACCTCCCCCCGCGTATGGCGGTGATTGTTTCATTTTTCTTCTTTTCTTTTCTTTTCTTTTCTTTCTTTTCTTTCCTTTCTTTTCTTTCTTTTCTTTTTTTTCTTTTCTTTCTTTGCATGGCCGGCCACACCCTTAAGGGGTTCGGATTTCTAGAAGGGGGCCGGGTGGGCCCCACTTGGGGATGGATCCACCCGGCCCCTTGTTTGGTGTGGGTCGGGTCCGGTTTGCGTGTCGGGTTTGCCTCCGAGTTGGTGCATGCAAGTCGGGTCCGGGTCCGAGTGCGTGTCGGGTTTGTCTTCGGATTAGTGCATGCGAGTCGGGTCCAGGTCCGAGTGCGTGTCGGGTTTGCCTCCGCATTGGTGCATGCGAGTCGGGTCTGGGTTAGACACAATTTGTGTGTCTACAAGGAGGTTGGAGAATTATTTTGACTATATTCTCTTTTTTACAGATGGTTGTGGAACTAGGAAGCATGGACACTTCCCCAGGCCTCCCGTACCCGTGTCGGACACCGACACTCGTCGGACACTCGCCGGACACGCATGTGCCGTGTCCTACATGCTTTTGGGAGCCGAACACGGTCGGACACTCCTCGGACACTCGGGACACCGCGGGTTGACGGACTGTTCGATATAGGGTCGGGTTACAAGCTGTGGTGATTCGGTTTTGGCTTCAACCTATCTGATCCTCTAAGATTATAACCTCAGAGAATCAGATAGGTTGAAGCCAAAACTAAATCGCAGCCGTTCTTTTGCATGCCATTTGGGCCTGAGTGTGATTCACTTGTCACGATGGTTATGATGGACGATTACGATTCAGGTTTGGCTTTAACTTATCATCCTCTGAGGTTTCAGATAAGTTAAAGTCAAAACTGAAACACAACCGTTATTTTCCATACCATTTAGAGCTGTCTGCGATTCACCGATAGGGCTGGATGTAACTAACGATAGCGATTCAGTATGCATTCAATTTTCATTTTAGTTGTTTTCTATGAGGTTTTTTCGGTTATTGAAATATATATGAATTGTAAACACACATAAATTATAAATTTAAAAATATTAATTTATTTTGCCATGTCCCCGCCATACCCGTGTCCTCCTTTTTTAGAATTTGTCGTGTCGGCGAACCCGTGTCGTGTCGTACCCGTGTCCCCGTACCAGTGTCAATGCTTCTTAGTTGTGGAAGATCCGCAGTTTTTTGTTGGTCGCTATTCCAACAACTAAAAGCTTGTTTCGCCTCAATTGCTAAATGTTCAAGCTCTGATGAAACATGTTCGAATTCTTTTAGCACAGGGTCCATGACAATGAGACTTGGAATGAGGACAAAATAAGGGTAGCCAGGGTGATAGGACAGGCTGAATGCACTCTCATGCCACTTGATGTAGCCTAAGATTTCCGAGGTTATAATGAAGTTGATGTATTGTTGGTATACAGTTCCTGAAATTTCTTAAAAAGGGAAATAGACCTTGCTGTCCATAAAACCTGTGCTATGCAGATTCTAGCTGGAAGATTTTTCAACTGTTAAATAACATATTTTGGCTTTAGATTTAGTTAGAAAAGAAACAAGGAAGATTAGGATGGAATTACATTGTTGGTGTGATTAAATTCAGGTATTTTTATTGATCACAGCAGAAAATTGGTTTAAGAAGCAGTTAAGATGTAATTGCAGCAGTACAAATAAACATTGAAACAGAATTCACTTACATTGATGCAAAATAATATAAAGCCACTACATAATAGAATAATAAGAAAGAAAACAAAAGACTCAAAAGATTAGTAAAATGTGAATGTTGCTAATGCAAAAAATAACAAAGAGTAGTGTTAATTGTTCAAATCTAAAAGACAGCAATAGGCATTTTTGATACAAAAAATCAAGCCTGGCACATATAGAAGTTATATTAGTGGTGACCAATCACGTGTATAGCATTAGCACACACAGTTCAGAGGTCTAACTTGCCAATCAATATAAACAGCAGCAGGGCAGAAATAAATAACAGATAAAAATGAAAAGAGAAAGAAGAAAAAAAGAGAAAGAAGGGACATTAAATGTCGCAACTTTAATACATTTCTTCTAACTCTTCCATACAAATTGCTGGTTACATTACCAAAATACCCTTAAATAGACTATTTTGAAATCTTTATTGACTCTTGAAAATAGAGCTTTAATAATCAATACTACTCTTATAAAACGGTGGCATCCATTTGAAGTTATCAACCAAATACAACAGGCTGCATCGTACACGTGGAGAAGAAGTGTTGTGTGAACGTAGATTGTAGATCGCTTTGTGAACATAAATTGTAGATTGTTGTGTGAAAGCGGAGAAGTGCGTTCACACAGCCCGATTGACATGGCTTCCAATCAAAGTGTCACTAAGCATGTCCACGTGTCATCCATTTGAAGTAGCAACCAGATACAACTGATTGCATCATACATGTGGAGAAGAATCGGTGTGCCAAGTGCCAACGCGAATTGTAGATTGTTGTGTGAAAGTGAATTGTAGATCGTTGTGTGAACACAGAGAAGTGTGTTTGTTCCGAATGTCCCGAATCGTCAGCCCGACTGACGTGGCTACCGATCATAGTGTCACTATGCCTGCCGATCCGGGTTGAATGAGATTCACTGGTCGAGGCTGTGCGAAATGGACGGTTGTGATCACGACACGTCAATTGGGTATGCCATTCGGTCTAAACGCTTCAACTCGTTGTGTGAACGTAGAGATAACGGTTGCTTAACCGTCTATCTATATCGTTCTTTATCTGTCTCCCCTTTAACTATCTCTCTTTCTATATCGCACGCAAGTCCGTATCCCCCCCCCCCTCTTTCTATCTCTCTCTCTCTCAGCGTCAGCCACCACCACCACCCCCCTCTCCTCGAATCTCTCTATTTATCTATCACTGCATGATCTCTCTCTCCAGTCAGCTACCCCCCCTCTCTCTTTGTCTCTCTAAGGATTGCCTGGGTTCAATACTATTGTTATTAAAAGGTTTAGTGATGCAGGTTGTTGGACCCCGTAGCATTATCTCTCGCTCTCTAATATTGAACATGCAAGTTCCATTACCTACCAACAGGTCTCTCTCTCTCTCTCTCTCTCTCTCTCTCTCTCTCTCTCTCTCTCTCTCTCTCTGTGTGTGTATATATATATATATATATATATATATATATATATATATATATATATATATACATATATATATACGGTTTTGCTCACCTACGGGACGTCCCGCACGGCAATAATGCGGGACAAGTTCTGGGCCGTCCGATTCACTTCGATCGGGCGGCTGGAATTCATTCAGACCAAAAATCCCGACTGTTACTGTGGCGCGCACAGTAACAGCGAATATTTGGTCTGGCTGAATCCCATCCGTTCGATCGATTGATCGAACGGCCGATACCAATTTTCGCTGTTACTGTAGCGCGCACAGTAACAGCGAAAATTGGTCTGAACCGTTCGATCAATTGATCGGACGGATGAGATTCATTCAGAACAATTTTCGCTGTTACTGTGCGCGCTACAGTAACAGTGAAAATTGGTTCCGTCCGTTCGATCCATCGATCGAACGGATGGGATTCACCCGGACCAAATTTCCGCTGTTACTGTGGCCGCCACAGTAACAGCCGGGGTTTGGTCTTGGTGAATCCCAGCCATCCGATGGAAGGAATCTGACGGCCCAGTTTTGTCCCGGATTTGTTCAGTGCGGGACGTCCCGCAGGAGAGCAGAACTATATATATATATATATATATATATATATATATATATATATATATATATATATATATATATATATCTTAATGGATCTTACTTAAGTACTGCTACACTAATAGTTTTCAAAACGATAAATTTTAAATTTTTGAAGGGGAAATTTTGAATACAGAAAATGTTGAACCCCGCATGTCTTCTTGAGTGGGAGTTTTGGGTTTACTCTTCCATACTAACTTGCCAAATCTCGAACGGTTTGCCGATAACAGTTGAAGTTCATGTTCTGTCGAGAGAGTTTGTGAGAGATACAAGAAGAAAAAATTAAAATTTTTAATTTTTAGGGGTAAGTTTTGAAAACAGTAAATATTGAAACCCCGCATGCCTTCATGAGTGGGATTTTTTGGGTTTACTCTTAAATACTAACTTGCCCATTATGGGAGGCAACTACGAACCCACAAAATTTTTCTTCCTTTCTATGTTGGGACAAGAAAGATGTGGATCTTGGGGGAGTCGGATTTAGAGTTTGGCCATCCCCATGTGCGATCTTGTTGTTCTTCCAATAACAGAGAAAGGGATCAGGTGCGTCGGGTCAATTGCACGAAGATGGGGCGATGGCGAAATCATTCGAAGTGGCCACGGAAATCGGCAGCGGTTTTGATCTTGTTTCGAGAGACGAGAGACAGGAAGGGCTCCGCCTAGAAGGGTAAATATGTATGAATTCTCTACTTTCGCAACCGGTTGTTTTTTATGAATAAGCACAGAGATTATGCTTTGAGAAATGATTACAGTTTCTTATTTCACTATCAATTGTTTTCATTATTAAACAAATAGGCTAAGCTTTGAGGAATGATAGTTTGTCTCTTCATGAATTAAATTTTAGGATTATTTTTCCAAATAAACATGCTAATCCAAAAAATTTGTTATAAATTTAACCCTTCTTTCTATAGCTATCAAGCTCTTATTTCACTATCAATTACTTTTATTATTAAACAAATAAGTTAATCTTTAGGGAATGATAGTTTGTCTCTTCATGAAGTAAAATTTTATGATTATTTAGTTCTTGCCACAATAGTGGTCTATTCACTCTTTGCCTGAACACAAATATAATGTAGGAACCTACATATATTAGATAATGTTCACATAAGGATAGTTAGTTATAAATTTCATAATAAGGATAGTTAGATATTTAATAACAAAACTTATTTTTGATTTTTTGTCCCATATTTGGTACTCGGCGTACGATTCTGTTCACGATCAAGTAGCATAATGGATTGTGGTCATCATAAGTTACAAACTAGACTATTAAGAAGGTACATTTTGGTACAACGAAGATATAGGTTGATCGTTTTGAATCGAAGTCGTTATGATACCGGAGCATTTCCATCAATCTTGTATACAAATGCGGTATATGCCTTAGCAACCTTTGCTAAAGGCAATACTAATATCTGTATCTCTCGATCAAACCCAGTTGTCAATGATTTATGTTCAACTGAAAGTTGCCAAGCACCGATAATCCAAAATTTCAAAGTACTATCATGAGACAAAGGCAAACAAATATTGGATCACGAAGAACTGATAGAACTATCCTAAGACCAGAAATTGTTGTGGATGACCATGCTACTGGAAGAAACATATGAAACTCATGTATACTACTAAATCGAAACATCTACTAAGGTATCCTTCATGTACCTAAACATGAACATTCATGCAGATGATTCCGATTTTAGTTACTGAAGAAAGTTCAGATTCAAGAATACATGAAGCTGTTGTCAACTATAGACGTACGTATATCACTAAGAAAAAATATTTACTAAGCTTTTATTGAGAAATGCTACTATGTAATATCTAATTATTATTATTTATTGATATTTATAGAGCCATGGAACTTTGGAGAAGCAACTGAGGAATGCTTATACTGTCGGGCAATTGTTTGGTATGAAGAACGAACTCAAAAGAGTTGGAGACCTTATAATCCAAAATTTTCAATAAGTTGCAAAGAGGGAAAAGTTCAATTACCTATTCTAAGAAATGCTACATTATCATCGTTAATATGGTCCATTGCCATAGTTAATATGATTATCAACGGAAGCACCCATTGAAGTGAATGCAAACATTGAATTGTATGCCCTTATGTTCTCCCTAAATTTGGTCGATCGTGGTCCACCATCAGGCTTTAAGAGTTGCTGTAAGAACTCAAGAGCATTACTTGAAAGAGGTAATTGAACTTTTCCCTCTTTGCAACATATTAAAAGTTTTGTGGCAGCAGAAATAAGAGCAACAAGAAATCCCCATTGGAATCAAAATAGCAGAATTAATTAAATTAATAAAAATATGAGAAAATACAAATGGAGTAAATCAGAGACCAGGTGAGCGGTACCTGAGCAGTGGGTGCCTTAGTGGTCACCACAATCGGCCTATTAGAGAGATCAGACTGTCGGAGTGCATGGTTCTGGCTCCAGCGAGTGCTCGACGCTCGATGCGGCCGTGACCTGGTGCGCGAGTTGTCGTTGAGGTCGGTGACTGGTGCCGGAGGGTTGGCTGCCAACGGAAGCTCCGGAGCAGAGGGGAACTGGACGGTAGCCGGCGGCGGAGGGCTAGGGCTACGGAGCGCAAGCCGCGGGGAGACGACGGCTGTGCAGAGCGTCGCACGGGCCGGCGCTGAGTGAGGTCGGGAGGTGGATCCGGATGTTAGAGAGTGAGAGACGAAAAGATCATGAACCGTGTAGGGTGGCGGGACGTATGCATCAAAGCCGTCTGATGGCGGGTAACCCGAGAGTGAATGTCACTCGGACCCGACAACTATCGCTATTTGGACAACCTAGTCGAAGCCCGTGCCGATTGGCACCAAACGGCGGCAAAACATAATCAATCCTTACACATTGCACCCACATCTACAAAATATCAACCCAACTTTGATCAAATTCAAACCCAAAATTTTTTATTTAGTCAAACTTTCACTCGTCCGACGTTTAACTCATGATTCACACTCAAATTGAAAAAATGCTCAAACATATAGGTAGGGTAGGGAGACCCTTTGATGAATATTCATGCATCGAAATGACCCATCGTCATCAAGAAAACAACAATACCCTTCGAGAGTATCAGAAATTTCTCAATGTTCATTAGGGTATTTGGGGACATAATGTTCAACTATTACAGACGCACGTTTAACTCATGGCAATGCCATATGTGGTGTTGAAAGTAGGAAATACTCATTACCATGTCCCAAGGCAACAAAAGATAAAAGACAATGGTTGGTAAATCATGATATGATTTTGCCAGTGAAGGTGAAGATTTGATAAGTGAGAGCCTGTGATGATACACTTCAAAAAAATAAATTTTATCAAATTGAGAAGTGAATGAGATGATTGCATGACAAATTGGGGGAAAATTGAGGATTAAAGCATCCCGCAAGGGGAGAGAGATAGGACACCATGGGTTCCTCCCTTCGCAAAAGATAATGTGTTATTTGACAGTTTTTTTCTCGGTTTGCGTATGGCTCATCATCAACCATCTACGTTCTTCTTGGATAAAAGATCTGGAAGGTATGACGATTCTAAACACTTAACTAGATCCATGCATATAGATCCTTCGTAGATCGTAGTATGCCTCTAGGGTGTCTGCACATATGCTCGGTTCATATATTTGCATGTAGATTGTTTTGTGAAATAAATTGTAATGAAACATACACCATCCGATCTTCAGATCCATGTCTTTGCTTCCACTACGACTTTGATATAAGGATTAAAATCCAACAATTGGTATCAGAACATGCTTCGATGTATATTTCATGCATGAATTCGTAAAAATATCATGTAAATATATGATAGCATATGTTTTCGTTGGGGTTCGACGTAGATCATGCATATGGATTGTACTATGAATCGTCTTTTTACAGGTGTAATGTTAAATAATAATCTGTGATTGCATGCCTCCAGGGGGCGGACCTCAGGTTTATTTTAATGCATTGATTATTATTGTGCTTGTGGATTGTAAGATCTTAGATGGACAGGGGAGGAGGTTGACCATCCTCGGTTTCCTGGTTATGTTTCTATAATTATTTTTTTGTTCTTTCTAGAAAAATTGTACACAAACGAGCACTTGCTCAGAGCATGTTTTTCGATCATAGAAAGAATAAGATGAAAGATCCAGTATGCTACATCCACTACTTGGGTAAGCGGTACTATAAAGTATGAAGACCTGACGAAAGCATGCACTTGACAATGATCGGGATCATCGTCGGGAGATTGTGCAGAATGGGAGACATGATATCTTGGCTGTGCTATTCAGGTTCAGGGGTCGGACCCTGAACTTGATTCGGTTTGGAATTTTTTTTGTTATGCTCTTTACTTTGTGTTTAGAAAACCCCAATGATAATTAGTTTATCAGTTTTTTCTTATGAGTCTCTCTCTAGATCTGAGTTAGGGTTATTACTTGGTTTAAGAAATTATTTATGCCTCTACACGTTTCTAATACGTATGAATCCGATGGCTATCTAAAAGAAAATGTGGTGACTGCTCTCATGGCACTTCAAGTAACCGAGTATTGTGCACCGAGGATAGACGCAGTGTTAGATTTGTTATGAGGTGACTAATGACCCTATAGAGAGTATATTAACCCTTGTAGGATGTATTTTCCCACATGATCCAAGTGACCAATTTAGGTTAGAATTCTACCAAGTAATACTCGTTCTTAGTTGATGTTTGATGGTAGTACGAACTCATCACGATTTGGTTATGTTGTCATTAGGCTGAGGTTCGACGGAGGTTGTCGGATGTCCCTAATAGTCCAGTATCAAAACCTATAATGAGATAAGATCTAATATGACATCAAACATCAAATCATGAGTGAGGCATTATGCTAGTAGGAGTTCTTTTCACGTTGACCTTAGGTTAGGCTCCAGATCTTAGGGTTTTGAATAGACTAATAGAGTATCGAGATCCTTGAAATATATATAATATAATTCTTATGGGGAAGGATTTCGGTCATCATACGTAACCTCCTCCAATAGTCGATTGAAGGTGTGACCCTTCAGGACGTGGCACGCTGTGAAGCGCTAAGGGGTCAAGTACTGAGCTGTCACACAGTCATTGTTGAGATAGAGAAAGAAAAAGATAAAGAAATGACACAGGAGATGGTTACGAAGTTCAGCCGAAGCCTACGTCTCCGTGCGGTAAGACGTAACTTTTGAATCCACTATCACTGAAAAAGTAAAGCTATTCTCGACAGGCTGAGGAGTGCTTGTTACAAGTAGATAGAAGGTAAAGAGGGTTTGGAAGTCTGAAGACCAGAAGGCTCAGAGAGCTCTGGAAAACAGAAAGTGGAATATGGAATAATGGGATCGGATCTGATTTCTTTACAGGTTTAACTATATATAGAGGTTTGGGAATATCCAAGGAATATTCTAGAAAATATTTCAAGAATATTCCTGAGAACACCCGGGGTTTGGAAAATCATCTGGGGATGTTTACCAAACCCCGGATAGTCTCCATGGGCCCCAAGCAAGGCTGCGGGTGCCACTATCATCTTCGTGGGTCCCAAGTAGGAATGCGGGTCCCATTATCATCTTCGTGGGCCTTAGGCAGGGCTGTGAGTCCCACTGTCATTGTCACGCCCCAGAAATCTGAAAACCGATTCCTGAGATGTAGGGTGAGAAAAATAAAAGGATTTAGGTTTGATCATCTATCTACACCAATTAGAGTCTCACAGGGCTGCGACTCTCTTATAAATAAAGAAAAAAAGATAAGGGAGAAACAAGGTGGAATATTTTAAAACTTGATTTTTTTTTAATATTTTATTAAAAGAAAGTAGAGAGAGATAAAAATTTGTATATAGAGAAATGACTAAGCTCGACTTTCAAAAGGGTTATCCTCTAGGTATGAGCGACATGTCGGTGCCACTACATACCGACAGAAATCCCTCTAAAGGAGCACGAGGCTCAAGCCTTCGACGGCGAGCTAGGAATCTCACCCACTCCCTGATACTCAGTACACTGATTTAGACGTCCTATCTACTGGGCTAATCAATTAGGTCATTTAAAGACTTATATTTTTATCGTGAGTTATCGTAGGCTTGGGGTCTTGAGGAGAGGCATACCCAAAAGAATTTCAGCTGTATCATTGCTACTAACCACCACAAAACACTACAACTAGATAACTCTAATATTAATCCAGTCGATTATATTGCCAGAAAACCATAAAACTATATAACAAAAATAAAACACGACTACAACCCTAAAACTGCCTCTAGCCTCCCATTACTACTCTTGAACCTCCGTACCTGCAGGAGAGTCTACTCGTGGGAAATAATAGCCCCCAATGAAAAATTTGGAGATTAACCAAATTAATGGTTAGTAACATCCTAGTAGCTTTTAATAATATGAGATAACCAATTAAGTCAAAGTTCACAAATAGATATCTTAAGCCTACCAGCATTCTATGTTATCATGCAATTCCTACTGTCACTAAGTTATCTAATACGCAATCCAATCTAATATTCCATAGTGTTTATAGAACAATCCAATAGTCATGTATCCTAATGTGAACCCCGGATATTTTATTCATCCTGACCCCGATTGGGCATTATTATATGGCCTTTTATTTCGATGTAGAGGGCCAACTCTCTCGATGTGCATCCACCAACACCATGCACAAAATCACCCATATGATCATAAGAGGTTTTCTGTCTTTCACGATGGAGCTCTACCACCCAACTTGCTGTCTTTGGGGTCTTCAACTACCCCGAGACAGGAATTGCTAGTCCAATCCCTACTAGAGGGCTACTCCTATTGGTTTTACCACAACCTTGCCCATGACCCCATAGCCTATTGATCTTCAGCTGTGCGCACAGGATGGTTCACGGCCCTTGCGCGCACGGGGTCTCAATCTTTTTACAATGTAGATTATCACACAGTTATTGATATTGCTAAACCGTAATTAATCAGTTTTGACGTTTTATATCGGGATTCGCACCGCACTCATAGCCCATACATCACATGATATATAACAAAAATAAACACTCCCCCAGGACTCAGTTTAGGTATGATCCCCACACTCCTGTTGGACGGATGGGGGCCACACTTACCATTAATTATTATTTTATTCAATTTACAGTTTAACTTAAGGGAATGCATAATTACAGTATACATGCAATAATTGTGATTGTTTTATTAATATTTTAAAGCATGTGTCGCTAGACTCGCGACTCCGCATGCAAGAAGGGGTCTACATGACCGCATACGACGATGCCCGGCGAGACCCTCATACAGTATTGAGGACACCTACCCTAGTTGTTCTCATTTCCCACTATCAAATACCATGAGAATAAGAGTAGATGTCACCTGGTTAATTCGTGCGAGTTCCTGCTAATGTCCACTTCATTTCCATTGGGTCACCACAACAAAGTCTACGAAAGAACGAATCGTGTCACTATGTGTCCATGCGGTGTTTATACAACTAATACTCACGGTTTCGCTCGGTCAAACTCCGGGGTAGGCCAAATCAACACGAGGGTCGGTCGGTAGCATGCAAAGGTGTGCTAACGCATGCACCCTATTGAGAGGAACGACCTAGAAAAATATGATCATGGTCACAAAGTTGCTCAACTATTGTCGATGCATACAAGGATAATTTAATAATCGTCGAGCGCGATCGACTTACACCACATCAGTGCATGGGAATAACTTTTTTGAGTTCACTGTATTGCCAACACCAGGGTAGGCGTGATCCCGAAGGATTCGATTTGCAAATTCACATGAGGTCCAAGATGTGCATCATCGTGCAAAAGGCATGATTTTGCTCACCACTAGTGATGGGGTCTGTCGTCTACCGTTAATAAGATCGGGTGGTCTCGAGGTTTGGCTATATTGTCTGATACGATCGAAACTGCTTCAGCACCAAAAGGGGTCATCAACTGTAACTAACCATGGCAAAAAGGGTCTTGGCCCAATCGAGCATCGTGAGAGACAAGGGCCAACTATCGCCCGATTGATTGGTCGTCGGGTCTGCTGTAATTTACTTCACGATCGTTGGCTCTTCCGTTGACGATAACACTACAATGAAAAATAAAAAATTGGGGTGCTCCTACGATCAGTCACACTCGGAGGGGTCAGTCATAGCTGGGGGTTGACTCCTGCCGAACTGCCTCATCGTCGGTCAAAGGCCAATGACAACCACGATAAGGGGGAAAAGAGGGTCGGTTGGGTTTGCTCGACCACCGGTCACAAGGCACGGCAGCCTCGACATAGGAAGGGAGGTACGAGGTTGGTCAGCACCAAAGGGTGGAACAACATCGATTGTGATCAGTGCAGGTGGGGGTCTAGCCTGGCACGGTCGGGCCTCGCAGGTTGCGTAGCCGGCGGCCACCTGGCCAGATTGAAGGGTGTAGACACAGAAATTTGATCGAACCCGAACCCGACCCGTGCAGACCAACCCAAGGGCAAACGGGCCCGCGCCAGGCAAAGGGGGCCCACCGGACCCGACCTAAGGGTAGGCCGGGTGGGCCCATCCTCAAGTGGGGCCCACCCGGCCCCTTGTCAAACCATGGCCACCCTCTTCCCGTGGGAAGGGTGCAGCCAGCCAAGGGAAGAAAAGAAAAGAAAGAAAGAAAAGAAAAGAAAAGGAAAAAAGAGAAAGAAAGAAAAGGAAGACAAAGAAGAAAAAGGAAAGAAAACTGCCATGTGCGGGGGGAGGTTGCGTAGACGTCTACACAAGCATGGATCTACGTTGATCCCTTGATCCAATGGATAAGAAACGAAACCGGGTTGCCATCGATTTAATGTGCAATATTCAAATAAAAATTTAAAAAAGATTGGGCCATAACTACTCCGCCAGAAAAGGAAAATAAATAAAGATTTATTCCCCCTATCAATGAAGGAATAAATCTTGGGTAGTTATGGGAGATATATTAAAGGGATTCAAATAAATCTTCCCATAATCTCTCCCATCCCCTTCACCTAGGGGACGGGGAAGGCTCAAGAGGTCGGATTGCAAGAGGCAAGGAAGCTCTGCAAAGGGAGAGACTCGCCTTCAACGACCCAAGGCTTCATGAGGCTCGGACAAGCCTATCATTTTTTGGGATCGACTTAGTCCATTGGAAGTCCTCATCAACATGATAACCCTTGCACAAGAAGATCAACCCTTCGACTCCGTGCACGAAGGAAAAAGGTTGGAGAAGAAGAAACCTTCACCTCCGAAGACACCAGAAGCAAAGGCCAGAGAAGAAGATCGAAGCGGCACTACCCCGTCGTCTTCAACAAACCTTCAACTTTGATCAAGCCCAAAATCCCGGAGAAGAAGATTGAAGCGGCATCACCCCATCGTCTTCATCAAGCCTTCAACTCCAATCAAGCCCAAAAGCCCAGAGAAGAAGATCGAAGCGGCATCACCTCGTCGTCTTCAATAATGTCCGCTCTATTCACGAAGAAGAAAGCTTGGACAATGATAGCCGAAGCAGTGCTACACCCGTCGTCTTCAACAAAGCCTTTAACTCCGATTAAGCTAAATACGCCTGGAGAAGAAGCCGATACCACAACGGTCGGGGTCGAAGACGAAGACAAAAACGAGAAAACTCTGTAAAGGAGGAGACACGCCTTCATCGACCTAAGGCTTCACGAGGCTCAAGCAAGCCTATCCCTTTGGGACCGGTTTAGTCCATCGAAAGTCCTCATCAACGTGAAGACCCTTGCACAAGAAGATCATCCCTTTGACTCTGTGCACGAAGAAGAAAGCTCCGAAAAGAATAAACCTTCAACTTCGAAGACGCCAGAAGCAAAGGCCAAAGAAGAAGATCGAAGCGGCATCACCCCCTGTCATCTTCATCAAGCATTCGACTTCGATCAAGCCCAAAAGTCATGAGAAGGGGGCATCACCTCGTCGTCTTCAATAAGCCTTCGACTTCGATCAAACCCAAAAGCCCAAAGATAAAGATCGAAGCGGCATCATTCCGTCGTCTTCAACAAGCCTTCGACTCCGATCAAGCCCAAAAGCCCAGAGAAGAAGATCAAAGCGGCATCACCCCGTCGTCTTCAACAAAGCCTTTAACTCCGATTATGCCAAATACGCCCGGAGAAGAAGCCGACACCACAACGGTCGGGGTCGAAGACGAAGACAAAAGCGATAGCTTTACAAAGGAGGAGACACGCCTTCATCGACCCAAGGCTTCACGAGGCTCGGGCAAGCCTATCCCTTTGGGACTGGCTTAGTCCATTGAAAGTCCTCATCAACGTAAAGACTCTTGCATAAGAAGATCATCCCTTCGACTCCGTGCACGAAGAAGAAAGCTCGGAGAAGAAGAAACCTTTAACTTTTGAAGACGCCAGAAGTAAAGGCCGGAGAAGAAGATCAAAGCAACATCACCCTGTCATCTTCAATAAGCCTTCGACTCTGATCAAGCCCAAAAGCCCGGAGAAGAAGATCAAAGTGTCATCACCCTATCGTCTTCAACAAGCCTTCGACTTCGATCAAGTCCAAAAACCAGGAGAAGAAGATCGAAGCAGCATCACCCCATCGTCTTCATCAAGCATTCGACTCCGATCAAGCCTAAAAGCCCAAAAAAGATGATCGAAGCCCAACCCGTTGTCTTCAACAAGACTTCGACTCCGATCAAGCCCAAAAGCCTAGAGAAGAAGATCGAAGCGACATCACCCTGTCGTTTTCAACAAGCCTTTGACTTTGATCAAGCCCAAAAGCTCGAAGAAGAAGATCGAAGCGGCATTACCCCGTTGTCTTCGATAATATCCACTCCATTCACGAAGTAGAAAGTCTGGAGAAGGACACCCGAAGTACCGCTACACCCGTCGTCTTCAAAACAAAGTCTTCAACTCCGATCACGCCAAAGAAGCCCGGAGAAGAAGAGAAATCAAACTGACACCATAACCATCAGGAAGCCGAAAGAATAAAGGAGAAGTGAAGACATAGCCATTGTCGTTCGAGAAGAAGATTGAGTCAACGCTCAAGCAAAAGCCAATGCAAGAAGCCAAAGCAAAAGCACTGGTAAACCCCGCACCAAAGCAACGCAAGTGCCAAAGCCAAGCAACAACGATGGTCACAAGCAAAGTAATACACGTTCTAGCCGATACGATGTGAAGTTCAGAAGAACTAAAGCAAAGCCAAAGCCAGAGTAAGTGCCAAAGCAAAGCAAAAGCCAGAGCCACGCCAAAGCCAAAGCCGACGCCAAAAGCATTATCGACGCCGTGAACCGATGATCAAGGACGCCGAGATCTAGCTAATGTCGAGGGAGACGCGGAGACCGAGGAGCAAAGCCAAAACCCCCCCTAATTGAGAAAGCGCGAAGCACGGAAGGGACAAAAGCAATGGCGATAAATCCTTAGCCTCTCAAGAAACCCTTATCCTGTAAAGATCTCTGTCTTGGGCAACCCCTTCAAAGCTCTTACACGAAGTAACGTGGAGACGATGATCAAAGGGACCCTCCAGAGGATCTCTCCTATAATCTCTTAATCAAATCTTTGCCGCACCCGGCTCACCACCCCCGAGTCCCTGGGTCTCGGCCTCTGTAATCTCGTTTTGTGCAATAAAGATGACTCGAATCTTTTTCTGCGCATACAGATTTCTGACACGCCTGGTGGGACCTCCTCTCCTTTTATCCGTACGTCTGAAGGAGTTGCTTCTAGTTCGCCATGGCTGGAACAAACGACGCTACATTTGCTCCAACAAGCCTTTTGCCCATCGCCAAGTCGTCGCTACTCCAACATGGTGATCCAGTAAACCCGAAGGATGATGCTCTCCCGGTAGTATACATCTACACTCGGCGTACTCGAACTCTCGCAGACGTCTTCGCACCAAAAACCGCTACCGAAGGCGCTCATCAAAGCGCCGAGGAGGCCTTAGTGCATGAAGAAATGAGTCTCGATCCTGGAATCCATGTCCAAAAACTTGGGGAGGACCAACCCTAATCCCGAGCCCATTCGGGTTCTCCAACGGACTTTGCACCTCCTCTGCAGAGGGCAAACGTCCGTCATCAAGCAGAAGCAAAGTCAGCGCAACTACGTCTCCAACGATGACATTGAGAATATAGGTATGCAACACCGAGACGTCCTACGTCATCATCCTCCGTCCACTCTTCAGCTCCAAATCATGCAAATAAGTGAGCATATAGACAAATTACTTGGCTGATGGAGAAGAAGGATCGTCACATCAATACTTTACTTCAAAAGTTGAGCGCAAGGGATGCTGCAACAGTCAATCAACCTTCCGTTTCTCCAGTAGTCACTCCAGCGCCATCTTCACCTCCGACAAAGGTCACCCCGAAGGTCCTAGCAGCTACTCCAGCACTCTCTTCGACTCCCGTCCCAACGGAGGCCATCTCTCCAGTACCAGCCTCGGTGCCCACACAACCGCCGGTGGTGGCAACGTTGACTGCCCAGTAGATACAGTCGTTGGTGGCCGACATGATGCGTTCTTATAGCGGTAGTCTTCCTCCGATCAAGGCGGCCTACTCAAAGACTTACACTACAAGGATTCAGCAGCTGTGTTTCCCTACTGGAATCCAGCTACCAAAGTTCCGGTACATTGACGGGAAGGGAAATCCAAGGCAACACGTCGCCCACTTTGTCGAAACTTGCAACAACGCCGACACATACGGCTACGAGATGGTGAAGCAGTTCGTTCGCACCCTCAAAGGTAATGCGTTTGACTGGTATGTCGATCTTCTTTCCGGATCCATCGACAGTTGGGAACAGATATAAAGGGAGTTCCTTAACCGCTTCTACAACACCCAATGCATCATTAGCATAACCGAGCTTACTACCGTCAAGCAAAGGAAGGACGAGCCGGTGATCGACTACATCGATCGTTGGAGAAACCTTATGCTAAACTCAAGGGATCGCTTGTCTGAAGACTAACCATCGAGATGTGCACCCAAGGCATGCCTTGGAGCTTACTTTACATCCTCAAAGGGATCAAGCCTCGGTCCTTCGAAGAACTTGCAACTCGGGCCCACGATATGGAGCTCAGCCTAGCAAATCGCAGGGATTCAAAGGGCAAAAACTTCTTGAAGGTGGAGAAGAAGGACAAGCCGCCGGTACCAAGAGCAAAGCAAGTTAACATTGCCGACGTCGCTTCAACCTCCAAACAGCTCAAAATCAGTGGCAAGCCAGATCAAGGAAAGGGGGCCGCCATACCGCCACCTCAGCCTCAAAGACAACCAAGGATGACTCTCGAGGAGCTCGAAGCAAAGGAGTATCCCTTCCCGGACTCGAAAGTCTCCTCCATGTTCGACCAGTTGCTACAGGAGAAGAAAATCGAGCTTCCTTCATCAAAGAGGCCCGAGCAAATGCATCGTGTCGATGACCCTCTCTTCTGTAAATACCACCGAGTGGTTAGCCATCCCATCGAGAAGTGATTCATCATCAAAGAGAGAATCATGGCGCTTACAAAGCAAGGAAAGATAAAGATTGACTCCAGTGAGGTCGCTACAACGAACATGACGTCCATTACCTTCGATTCCTTCCCGTCGGTACTCGTTACTGCACGACGGGGAACGCCCAAATTGCGCATCAATCGTCAAAGGTCAATCGCGAAGTCGGCTTCATAATCGAAGGTCTCGAAGCGACGATGGCGTACCCCTGCACTTGCTAGGAATAAAACACTATTGCTCCGGGGGCAACCATCACCATGGTAGCAAGCACCTCTCCCGAGTGATGCCACATCTCAACATGCCCTCCAAGAAAGGTACGAGCGAGGAGATCCAGAAGTCAGCCTGTTGGGCCAACCCTCGGGTAAGTTCGATTATTATGTTTTCTACTCCCAGCCTCCATCAGTCTCAATGGAGGAGATCATACTAACTGGCTGGGGGTTGGAGAACGAGTATGTGAAATAGCAAGTCCCTCCCCGTCAGGCTATATACCAACACACTCTTCAAAAGAGGTACGAGCAAGGAGATCTAGAGGTCGGCCTGTTGGGCCAGCCCTCGGGCAAGTTTGACTACTACGTTCTCTACTCCAAGCCTTCGTCCATTTCGATGGAAGAAATCAAGCCCACCGGTTGGGGATCAGAAGACGAGCCAGCAGAGCCTCTAGAAGAACAAGCTTCTCCGGTCGATAAAGAACCTGTAATCGCCACTCCAAATCTTTACCTTGGCGAGGGAGAATCCACCGATGAAGACGCATAGATTATGCTACCTCGGAGGCGAAGGTCATGGCTAGGGAGACGACACAAACTAGATCAAGTGACGAGAAAGCTTCCTGAATGAAGAACTTATAAGAAGAAAAGCAAAGCTTCAGGAAGAAAGACGTTCAAAGTACCGCCAGCAAATCCAAATGACCTCCTCCAGCAAAGCTCTCCAGAACCGGCAACGCTGCAAGAGTTCTTCCCCGATCACTTCCTCCCAACCGATCAGTATCTCAGAGTCTGCTATTGCATGGTCAAAGTTCACGAGATACCAAAAGAAAAAGGCGAGATCGAGCCTTCCGAAGAAGGCGACTCTAACAATGAGAGTGACGACTTCGATAAAAAGGGCACTGCCTCCCACGACGAGGCAGTCTTGTACTTGCCACTCATAGAAGCATTGCACCTTTCGAAGAAAGCTCGTCTAGCAATAGCCGTAGCCCTGGCGGATCCAGATAGCTACAAGAGAAAGAGGAAAGATGGTGAGAAGAGCATAACTATTGCCTCCTACGACGCAACAATAACCTTCTTAGATGAAGATCTGCAACTCAGAGCATGACTGCACAATCGGCCAGTCTACATCTCGGGATATATCAAGGAGAAGCCGGTAAATCAAATCCTGCTAGACTGTGGCTCCACTGTCAATATCATGCCCATCCAAATAATGAGGCAACTCGGCATCACCACCGACCAACTCTCACAAAGCCAGCTGGTCATTCAAGGGTTCAACCAAGGCGGACAGTCCACTATTGGGATCATTCGTCTAAAACTTTCTATCAGCCAGCTTGACATAATGGTTATTTTCCATGTCATTGACTGCCAGACATCCTATCGCCTCCTGCTGGGAAGACCATGGCTACATTAGAACGGTGTTATAGTATCCACCTGGCACTAGTGCCTCAAGTACTACGAGGAAGGCAAGGAGAAGTGCATCGTCGCTGATGACAAGCCGTTTAATGAGGCCGAAGCACATCTTGCTGATGCCAAGTTTTACCAGGCGAAAGACCTTATTACAGAAGTCCTTCCAGCTAAAGCTCCTCGAACCCAGAAAGCTAAAGAGGTAAGGCGAGATAAAACTCCTCCAACTGCAGATCCGGAACAACTTTCCAGCAAGGCGGTGCTCAAGGTCAAGGAAACACCAAGGCCAAGACAAAGGATTCGCATCAGTTGCAGGCCAAAATCCACGCAGCATACTCTGTTGCCCGTCCAAACTGCGCCGGTCCTGCGCCTCATACCTTAGTGGCTTCGCAAACACGAGCGACCGCCTCCTGCTTCAGCTAAAGAGCCGGTTCTGCCACTATCGGAGGCCAATGTCATCACTCTGCAAGAAATAACATTGCCACTACCTGGCCTGATGCAAGCTTCAAGCCTGATCGGACCTGTCGGATCTATCGACCCCAATCAACTCGAATTCAAGCCAAAAGAGAGTTGGGGCCAAAACTTCGCCAAATTGTTGTTCAAAGCCAACTACAACAAAGAGAGTGCCATACATATGGGCATGCTTCCTCCAGCTGCGATACCGCATGGGATGACCAAGATTCAAACTCGTCTTTTTCAAAGCGGCAAGCAAATTCTCTCGAATCGTCGAGGCATTGGCTCTAGTCAAACCCCGATGGTCGTCAAGATTGCAACGAAAAAGACCTTCACTTCCAACTACATTGAGGTGAAGATGATAGATGAAGTAGCTGAAGGATCGTCAATCTCCGATGCACGCTCCACCTATGTTGTCCGTCCCAATAGCAAGTCAATTACAAGAAGACGGCAACAAGCTCGATGTCGAGCCATACTCCAGAAGAAGAAAAAAAACAGTTAAAGCCGGTCAAGTTCAAAGTTTACATCTGTGTTCGAAAGACTTGGGCTAATCAACCAAACAAAGAGGAAGTCGGTATTCGATCGTTTGGAAATGCCAGTCGGGGACGCTGTTTCAATACCCACCCACCCACCCAAGTCGATAGGTTCGGCATGGCCTCCGGATAAAATCATCCACGATTGACACATAGTGGCTGTCAATTATATCTCCGTTATCGGAATTGAAAATAGTGATGCTTCTACTTCGGACGGCGAGTTGCAAGACGCCCCACCGGTCCTTGAAGAATGGGGGTAGTCCACCGTTGACGACTTGAAGGAAATCAACTTGGGCACAGAAAAGGAGCCTCGACCTATATTCGTCAGCACACTCTTGACTTCTGAAAAAGAAGATGCATACATCAAGCTGCTCCGAGAATACAGAAACATCTTCGCATGGTCCTACAAAGAGATACCAAATCTCGATCCTAAAATCGTAGTACACCAGATCGGCGGCAAACACGGAGCTAGCGCCATCAAGCAAGGACAAAGACACTACTGGCCAGAGTTGGTACCCCAGATAGAAAGCTAAGTAAACAAGCTTATCGAAGCCGACTTCATCTGAGAGGTCAAGTATACCCGACATGGATCTTCAGCGTCGTTCCAGTCAAAAAGAAGAACGGTCAAATCAGGGTATGCGTGGACTTAAGAGACTTAAACAATGCATGCCCCAAGGACGACTTTCCATTGCCAATCACGGAGCTAATGGTGGACACTATGACAGACTACAAAGTGTTAAATTTTATAGACGGATCTTCAGGCTACAACCAGATCAGGATGCCGCCCAAAGACAAAGAGCTCGTGGTGTTTCGCACACCAAAGGGGATCTACTGCTACAAAGTCATGCCCTTCAGCTTGAAAAACACAAGAGCCACCTACCAACGAGCCATGCAAAGAATCTTCGACGACATTCTTCAGAGTGCTACGTCGACGACCTCATCATAAAATCCAAGAAGAAGTGAACACATCTGCAAGAACTCGAGCTGATCTTCAAACGCTTCGAAGATACCAACTTCGCATGAATCCACTCAAGTGCGCATTTGGAGTCTCCTCGGGCAAATTCCTCGGCTTCGTCGTACGCCATCGAAGCATTGAGATAGATCAATCTAAATTTGATGTTATCATCAATATGCCTGCACCAAAGACGGTACAATATTTCAGAGGTCTTCAAGGGCATCTGGCGTATATCAGAAGATTTATCGCCAACCTAGCAAGAAAATGCCGCCCCTTCGGTCGCCTCATGAAGAAAGGAGCGCTATTCAAGTGGGACGAAGCTTGCCACGAATCTCAACAAAGCATCAAGACCTATATGCTAAAGCCACCAATTCTATCAGCACCAGTTGAAGGAAAGCCGCTGATCCTTTACATTAGCACCCATGAGCAATCTTTGGGGGCACTCCTGACTCAAGACAACGGACTAGGCAAGGAGACAGCTTGCTACTACTTGAGTCGCACCCTTGTCGACACAGATCTAAACTACTCTCCGATCGAGAAAGTCTATTTAATGCTTATTTTTGCTACAAAGAAGCTGCGACACTACATACTGGCTTAAGCCATCAGGCTTATCTCGAAAGCCGACCCTCTCAAGTATATCATGTCAAGATTGGTGCTCTCCGAACGTTTAGCCAAATTGACACTATTACTCCTCAAGTTCGACATCACCTTTGTTCCGCAGAAGGCAGTCCAAGGGCAAGCTCTCACAGACTTCCTGGCGGAATATCCTTTCCCAGCAGAATGGGAACTATCAGAAGACCTCCCAGATAAAGAAGTATTCTCCATCGACATCGCTCCCTCTTGGAAGATGTTCTTTGACCGCGCAGCAATGCAAGATGTGGCAGGAGCAGGGGTTATCTTCGTCACTCCAAATAATGAGATACCCCCCTTCTCGTTTATACTGTCAGAACCATGCTCCAATAACGTGGCGAAATATCAAGTGCTGCTCATTGGCCTCGAACTTGCCAACGACATGAAGCTTCAAGGACTCGAGATCTTTGGCGACTCCCAGCTCGTCATCCAGCAAGTCTTAGAGGAATACGAAGTCAACAAGAAAGACCTCGTGCCGCTGCACACATAAGCTCTGGAACTCCTCAACGCACTCTAGACCGCTTCCATTCAGTATGTCTCCAGGAATCTCAACAAGTAGGCCAATGCGCTTAAGAATTTGGCGGCTACACTCCCGTTTCCAGAAGGACGTTGGCTCGTCATCCCTATCTACAAAAGAATAGTGATTACCAACGACAAGAACGCCCAGCTCCATCTGGCAGAATTGGAGGCACTAGATGAAAGGTGCCTCGAAGCTCAACAACGATTGTAGGGCTATCAAGCCAGATTGACTCATGCCTTCAACAAGAAGATTCGTCCTCGATCCTTCCAAATAGGAGAGCTAGTGCTGGTAGTCAAGCACTTCATCATTCTCTCGCATCAAGGGAAAAGAAGTTCGACGCTAAATGGGATGGACCACATGCCATCAAAGAAGTCTACTCTAGCAGTGCATACCTCCTCACAACGCCAGAAGGGCTCACGCTCGGTCCTATGAACGGCAAGTACCTCAAAAGGTGCTATGCCTAAACCAAGGTCACACTCCTTGAAAAAAAAATATGATGAATTACGACTTGATCCCTCTTAGTAGGGTACGTTGGCAACCTACAAAGGTTCAGTCAAGACAAAAAGAAATACCCCAACATCGCCCCAAAAGGCCAGTCCAGAGGAGAACGAGTGTAGAAACACAATTCCAGTCAGCAAATTGAAGATGACAAGAAAGTTGAAGTCCTTGAGGCGCTGAAGCAACTCACCTCCCGCGGCCTACACACGCTGCAACTCCATGGGTCGAAAGGTCGTAAGCTTCTGACGTGTCACCAGCTATACACACAGCTCCGCAAGCCCTGGTCCGAAAGTCTCCACGATCACCCCACCAACTCCCGATGCTTCGTCAGCTCTTCCCGCTGCTTCGCAAACTCTACTCCAGAAATCTTCTCGGTTGTTCGAGCTTTCTCCAAATGGGACTCCAACTTCTGCAGCGACGCACGAGCAACCTCCAGGAAGGTATGAATCCCCTCCGCAAACAAGGAGTCGTCCATCTTGAAATCCGTTAGGCTCATGCTAAAGCTCGGGCCCACCGGAAGGACGAGAACAACCACTGAAGTCAAGAGTAGCAACCCCGAAGAAGGGTGAATGCATTAGCGACAACCACATCTTTCGCAACCTCCACGAAGCCAAAAGGGTCGTTGGAGCCTGTCACCAAGGTCAAAATCGGCAAATAGAAGACAACTAAAATAGTTTGCTCTTTGTCAACACTCGTGGCCTCATCTTCCTTCTCACTGAACTCTAGATTACCTATCTCGATGTCCTTCAAGGCGGTATCGCCATTGGAAAAGATTCTCTCCATAGGCTTCCAACAACCCAGGGTCATCCGGAGGAACATCCTGCCCACCTCGCTCAGCCTGCCCGGCACAATCTCTCCAGTCGCTCTGCTCCCGTGGTAGACCTCCTCAACGATCTCGCCGGCCTTCGGAAGGCACTTAGAGGGACGATACAAAAGATGGAAGATACAAGTCAATCCCAACAAAAAAGGACGAGACAAGTCCAGAAGACAGGAATGAAGTGCAAGTCCAGAGAAGAAAGTCCAAAGAATCAAGTCAGGTCAAGTCAAGTCAAAAAAAAAAGAAAAAAGAAGAAGTGTGAATGAGGATGCAACCCTAAGCGGAGCCATAACCCCTCCTGTCAAACCCGAGCAAAAAAAAAAAATCGAGACTGTAACCCCAAAAGGGGGCCACAGCCCCTTGAAACCAAACCCTAGACCGAAAGGGGGGGGGGGGAGGGGGGGGGGGGGGCAGCCACAACCCCAAAAAAAGCCGCAGCCCCCCTCTTTCCTTTAAAAAGCCCACAACCCCCATGGAGGGGGAGGGAAGCCTGGAACTCGGCCACGGTGGGAGCCTGTCCTCGTGCCGACTCACCTCCGCTGGACCCCACGCTGCTAGCCGCCCGCAGTCGCGCCCACCTGCGACCTCATCAGCACCCGCGGCCACTCCGGACATCGCATATCGCGCCTCGCCGGATCCACCCGCGCCCGCAGCCACTTCGGACGCCATCTGTCGCGCCATGCCAGACCCGCCTACGTCCGCGCGTCGCCGAACCCATCCTGCACCCTGAGCCGGGCAACCCTGTGGCCGGTTGCCACCTGTGCGCCTCCCGTCTGCTACACCACAGTCGTCGCCTGCAGCTCACGCCGGCCACCCGCAATCGCGCCCGCCTACGTGAGCCACCCGCGCCAGTCACCCGCACCCGCAATCGCTCCTTCGGCTCAAGCTGTACCCGCGTCGGCCAGCAGCAGCCATCGCCTTCCTGCGTTGCACCCGCATCGGCCACCCACAATCGTGCCCACCTACGCGCACCACTTGTGTCGCAGCTGCCGCTGCTGTTCTCCCAAGCCCAACACACGCAGAACTGGAGAAAAAAAAAGGTGACAAAAAAAAAGAAAGAAGGAAGATGACGAGGAGCCACCTTACCTGGCCTTCGACGTCTCCACCTCGTCCTCGCTTCAAAAGAGACTTGATCCATCAAGGAGCACCGCAGCCATCCTCGTGCTCCAGTCAACACCGCGTCACCTTCGGACTCCGTACAACAGTCGCCTTCGATACATCCGCCATCTTTAAGGAAGGAAGTCCGCAACGAAGAAGACGATCGAAACCCTAGAAAACCTTTCATCTTTGCGAGCCGCCAAAGGAGCCTTCGTCTCCGAGCCACCAAAAGAGCCTTCGTCTCCAAGCCGCCGAATAATCCTTTGTCTCCAAGTCGCCGAAGAATTTGTCTCCAAGCCACCGAAGAGCCTTCATCTCCGTGAGCAGCCAAAGGAGCCTTCGTCTCCAAGCTGCCAAAAGAGCCTTCGTCTCCAAGCCATTGAAGAATCCTTCGTCTCCAAGCCGCCGAAGAAGCCTTCGTCTTCAAGCGCCGATCCTCCGCATGAGCCGCCACCGCCGATGAAAGAGGCGACAAATAGGAAGATGGAGCAAGTCGAGTGTAACCCTAAGCAGCAACCCATTCCGCCGACGGTCTCCAAGCTTCAATCCTCCGCAAGAGCCGCCGTTACCGACAAAAGAGGTGACAACTAGGAAGACAGAGCAAGTCGCGTGCAACCCTAAGCAGCCTCTTTCGCCGACGTTCTCCAAGCTTCTGTCCCTCACAAGAACTGACAACGAATGAAAGAAGCAGAGGGGTAAGGGTCCTTAAATAAGCCTCAACCTCGTCAAGACAAGGAATCAAGAACATGCGCTGTGCATTTCCTGCGTACACAAGTGCTACGCATTTCCCGTCGGCGCACTCGTCCTTGAGGGGACATTTGTAGACACAGAAATTTGATCAAACCCGAACCCGACTAGTGCAGGCCAACCCAAGGGCAAATGGGCCCGCGCCAGGCAAAGGGGCCCACCGGACTCGACCGAAGGGGAGGCCGGGTGGGCCCATCCTCAAGTGGGGCCCACCCGGCCCCTTGCCAAACCATAGCCCCCCACTTCTCGTAGGAAGGGTGCAGTCGACCAAGGGAAGAAAAAAAAAGAAAGAAAGAAAAAGAAAAAAAAAAGAAAGAAATAAAAGGAAATAAAGAAAAGGAAGAAAAAGGAAAGAAAACCATCATGCGCGGGGGGAGGTTGCGTAGACGTCTACACAAGCGTGGATCTACGTCGATCCCTCGATTCGACGGACAAGAAATGAAGCAAGGTCGCCATCGATTTAATGTGCAATATTCAAATAAAAATTCAAAAAAAATTGGGCCATAACTACTCCCCAGAAAAGGAAAATAAATACAGGTTTATTTCCCCCATCAATGAAGGAATGAATCTTGGGTAGTTATGGGAGAGATATTAAAGGGATTCAAATAAATCTTTCCATAATCTCTCACATCCCCCTTCAACTATAAATAGAAGGGGAAGGGGAAGGCTCAAGAGGTCGATGGCAAGAGGCAAGGAAGCTCTCCAAAGGGAGAAAATCGCCTTTAACGACCCAAGGCTTCACGAGGCTCGGGCAAGCCTATCCCTTTTGGGACCGGCTTAGTCCCTTGGAAGTCCTCATCAACGTGAAGACCCTTGCACATGAAGATCAACCCTTCGACTCCGTGCACAAAGGAGAAAGCTCGGAGAAGAAGAAACCTTCAACTCCGAAGATGCCAGAAGCAAAGGCCAGAGAAGAAGATCGAAGCGGTACTACCCCGTCATCTTCAACAAGCCTTCGACTCCGATCAAGCCTAAAAGCCCGGAGAAGAAGATCGAAGCGGCATCACCCCATCGTCTTCATCAAGCCTTCAACTCCAATCAAGCCTAAAAGCTCGAAGAAGAAGATCGAAGCGGCATCACCCCGTCGTCTTTAACAATATCCGCTCCATTCATGAAGAAGAAAGCTTGGAGAAGGATACCCGAAGCGACGCTACACCCGTCGTCTTCAACAAATCCTTCAACTCCGATTTTGCCAAATACACCCCTAGAAGAAGCCGACACCACAACGGTCGGGGGCGAAGAAGAAGATAAAAACAAGGAAGCTCTGCAAAGGAGGAGACATGTCTTTGTCGACCCAAGGCTTCATGAGGCTCGAGAAAGCCTATCCCTTTGGGACCGGCTTAGTCCATCGAAAGTCCTCATCAACGTGAAGACCCTTGCACAAGAAGATATCCCTTCGACTCCATACACGAATAAAAAAGCTCGAAGAAGAAGAAACCATCAACTCCGAAGACGCCATAAGCAAAGACCGGAGAAGAAGATCGAAGCGGCATCGCCCCGTCGTCTTCAACAAGCCTTCGACTCTGATCAAGCCCAAAAGCCCGGAGAAGAAGATTGAAGCAACACCATCCCGTCGTCTTCAATAAGCCTTCGACTCCGATCAAGCCCAAAAGCCCGAAGAAGAAGATTGAAGCGGCATCACCCCGTCGTCTTCATCAAGCATTCGACTCTGATCAAGCCCAAAAGCCCAGAGAAGAAGATCAAAGCGGCATCACCCCGTCGTCTTCAACAAGCCATCGACTCCGATCAAGCCCAAAAGCTCGGAGAAGAAGATCGAAGCGGTATCACCCCGTCGTCTTTAACAAGCCTTCGACTCCGATCAAGCCCAAAAGTCTGGAGAAGAAGATCGAAGCGGCATCACCCCATCGTCTTCAATAAAGCCTTCAACTCCAATTATGCCAAATACGCCCGGAGAAGAAGCCACACCATAATGGTCGGGGTCGAAGACGAAGACAAAAGTGAGATAGCTATGCAAAGGAGGCGACACGCCTTCATCGACCCAAGGCTTCACGAGGCTCGAGCATGCTTATCCCTTTGGGACCGGTTTAGTCCATCGAAAGTCCTTATCAATGTGAAGACCCTTGCACAAGAAGATCATCCCTTCGACTCCATGCACGAAGAAGAAAGCTCGTAAAAGAAGAAACCTTTAACTCCGAAGACGTCAGAAGCAAAGGCCGGAGAAGAAGATCGAAGCGGTATCACCCCGTCGTTTTTAACAAGCCTTCAACTCCAATCAAGCCCAAAAGCTCAGATAAGAAGATTAAAGCGGCATTACCCTATCTTCTTCAATAATCCTTCGACTCTGATCAAGCCCAAAAGTTCGGAGAAGAAGATCGAAGCGGTATCACCCCGTCGTCTTCATCAAGCATTCGACTCTGATAAACCCAAAAGCCCGGAGAAGAAGTTCAAAGCGATATCACCCCCTCTTCTTCAATAAGCCTTCGACTCCAATCAAGCCCAAAAGCCCGGAGAAGAAGATCGAAGTGGCATCACCCCGTCGTCTTCAACAAGCCTTCGACTCCAGCAATCACAGGTGCTTACCCACAAGCAATCACTGGAGTTTATGCGGCCCCCGCGAGGGCGAGAAAAAACCCCTTCTCTTCTGGCATCGTGACCATCATAAACCGAAGGAGACTATCAAGCCTCCGGCATAATAGAATATAACTCTCACCCGAGGGGGATGTTGAGCCACACTTTATCACCCAAAAACTCAATAGTTGACCGTGGAGGCCAGGGGCACTCACTATGAGTCCTCTTATGCATCCTTTTTCATTTTGAGTGTTACTTTAATACAAGTATATTATTCCCAAGTTGCGATAACCTGTACCTAGCCCTAGTCAAATTGTGTTCGCTAGGGTTAAGATATCTTTAAAAAGTATATGTAGACTTGGAGAGGACCATAGTCCCTATCCCGTGGATACTACTCAGTTGTCACCTTTCTCCAGAGAATCACATTACGTGCTCTCCAAATACACCGTTACTAAATAAGATGGTTACGACGCTTCGTGCTCTAGAGCCTAGTCTAAGATCTAGACTCACACGGTCTCCAATTACTATGACTCCCCATTTGTAACTTGATGTCTGACGTCATAGAAGATTACCACATCACTGTTGGTTTTGATGCTGACCAATTAGGGACATCCGACAACCTCCGTCAGACCTCAAGCTAATGGTGGTATAACCGAGTGTTATGGGTTCGTACTATTATTAAATGTCAATTTAAATGGGTGCCACAAAATAAAAACCTAACCTAACATGGTCGTAGGGACTAATTGGGGAATGGGCACCCATAATCTAACACCTACAGCATTAGACTTATTATAATTTCATTGGGGTGTAAAAGAAGGACATCCAACCAATGCAAAAATATCCATTGATATCATTTTAGGGCCCGATCTCTGAACCTGAATAGCATTACTCTAACATTTATATTCATGGTATCTTCCGAATATCTCTTTCTTCGGGCTACCGCATTCAGTCTTCCAGTAATGGATCTTTCATCTAGTCGTGTCCTCCAAGTCTTCCACCTGTAACTGAAAATTCTAGTATGCTCCAAGCAATTGCTTGTTCGTACACATTTTTCTATGTAGAATAATAATGAAAGAACAAAAAAAAAATAATGGCCGGGAAAATAACAAGCCGTGGAACAACCTCCATATACTTATCCCATTAGGCCTTACATTCATCCATCACAGAAAGAAACAAAAACATCCACGTAATTATATTCTGGGGTGTGACCCCCAGAAGCAAACAATCATATTATTGGGGCGCCCTGTAACAAACTTATGCAAAACATGCGACACATATGAATATGTTATAACACAAAACCCCAGTGATGCATTCGTTCATTAAATACGCACACGATTCGATTCATAAAAAAATTTTCTTGTGAATCACACACCAATATGGCTCTAATACCATTTGTTAGGATAATATCGGAAGCACAACGGAAGTTAGAGTCGATCCTAAGGATCGATTCGGAGTGTGGTACATTTAATTTTTTTTATCTAATTAATCATGTTATCTGCAGACGCTACCTGAGTCACTGCAACTTCCCCATGTTTCAATAAGTCCTAGATGATTTAGTATTTTTGCTCAATATGCTTGCTCTTCTAATGATATCTTGGGTCCTTGGATTGTGCTACTACTCCACTATTATTGCAGTAAAGGATAATAGGGTCTTGAGCTCCTAATACGCATCCTAAGCCTGTCAGGAACTTTATGAGCTACACCACCTCATCGGCTGTCTCGTATGCTATAATGTACTCAGCCTCTGTCATTAAATCTGCGATGCATCTCTACTTCATGCTCTTCCAACTGATAGCTCCTCTTCCCAATAAAAATACAAACCCCAATGTTGATTTTCCAGATTTTGAGTCTACTATAAAGTCAGAATCCATATATACAATAAGTGTCAGTTCTTGTGAAGAGTAAACTAACTCATAATCTTTCGTCCTACAAAGATACTTGAGTAAATTTTTCATAGCAGTGCAGTGTCCTAAACCCGAGTTTGACTGATACCTGCCCATCATACCTACTGCATATCATATATCTAGTCTCGTGGATTGCATAGAATACATCAAACTCCCTACAGTCGAAGCATCAGGTATCTTTTGCATCTCTACCCTTTCCTTAAGAGTCTTAGGACCCTGATCCTTGGATAACTTCATTCTATGTCTGAATGAAACTAATCCCTTTTTAGAGTTGTGCATATTAAATTTGATCAATATAGTATCTATATAGGCTGATTATGACAATAAGAGAATCTTGTTATGGTGATCTCGAGTTACCATGATTCCTAGAATATAACTCGTTTTATCCAGGTCTTTCATGCCAAACTGAGAGAATAATCACACCTTTATTGTATATAATATTCCAATATCGTTTTCAATGAGCAGAATATTATTTGTGTAAATAACCAGAAAAACTACTACAGTCTTATCGCTTCTTTTATTAACACATGGTTCATCTATGTTCTATTCAAATCTATAAGAATGGATAGCTTGATTAAAACGCATGTTCCAACTTCTGGATGTTTACTTAAGTCAATAAATGGACCTTTGCAACTTGTTTACCAGATTTTTCTATTCCGATACTACAAAGCCTGGAGGCTGAGACATAGAGATGTCTTTTTCCAAATCCCCATTAAGGAATGCAGTCTTGATGTCCATTTACCAGATCTTCAAATTATAACAAAATGTAATGAATAAGAGGATCCAAATAGATTTAAGCATAGTCACTAGCAAAAAGGTTTCGTCATAGCCGATCCCTTTTCACTGGCTATAATCCTTAGAAATTAGTCTAACTTTGTAAGTCTTAATAACACCATCTGGACCACTTTTATTCTTGTACACCGACTTACACTCAATAGGTTTAATATTGTAAGACAGTGTTACAAGTGTCCAAATTATGTTTTGGGACATCGATGTTAGTTCTATCTCCATAGCTTTTCTACCATACTGCATTGTCAGAAGACACCATAGCTTCGTCCTACTTGAGATGATCATCTTCCTGAAACTCTTGATTCACCAAGAAAGTTTCTTCAATGTATATATTAGGAGCTCTTATGGTTTTTCCACTGCGATGACCCTGTGGTGGTTCCATAGGTGTCGATTCTATAATATTGTTAATCTTAGTGGTATCGGCTCCCACTATATTTTTTGTCTGTATATTCCTATCAATATTAAATAATTATTCAAGAACTACTTTACTGGTGGATTTATGGTCCATTAAATAATCTCTAGGAATACGTTATTCGTTGAAAGAAAAACAGGAAAGATTTTGGTCTGGATTTTTGCATCCAAGATGATATTGAAAGAACCAAGTTTGTTCACACAGCCAAATATTTCCAACATATAATTCCGAACTAGAGTCCCCTCTGCCATCTTTGTGGACACTAATTTCTCGATGATCAGGTAACGAATCACCCGACTACAAACCTCGAATATTTCCTTTAAGTAAAGCATCATGTCTAAAGCGAAGTGCATGTCTTCGACTTGCTTCTGAAGGACGGTCTGTAAGGAGACCATAATATAGTACTTGCACATCTCATAGGCTTCTAGCCAGTCTTTTCATTCCTTTATCTCAGACTCAATAACACTTGGTTCCGGCATGGCCGGTTGAGAGGTACTTAGGGCAATCGTGTGCTTGCCAACCGTTAGGACGAGCATCAGATTACACTTCCAGTCCTCGTAGTTTAATCTCGTTAGTTTGTTATCATTAAAAATAGAGGAAAGAGGGTCGAGCTTGGTCATTTTTCTGTAAATAATGACATAAAACTAAAATTAGGATATACTACAATCTATTTTTTAGATTTAAAAATAGATAATGTTTACTCCAACTGCTATGTCTTCACCACCTCCACTAGAGACATTCAAGAATCGAAATTCCCTGGGCTCGAGCACTGAGACTATCAGCCTTGAATTGGCAGCAACATTCCGGTAAAAGCATGCAACCGCTTTTGCCAATGGGGTGTATATAATTCAATCTTTATCAAAATTTCTCATGGTATATTAAAAAACCTCTCAGTCTCCTTTTGGCTAGCTTTATGTGACCCGTCATGCATAGCAACAACGAATTCACACAAGCTTCTAGATGCTTTCCACAAATCTAGGTAGTATAGGCATGGGAGTTCATAGGCCTTTGCGGTGCAGGTAAAAGCCATCACCCATTGGCACCAACGTCCTCTATATCCCGAAGAAAGCCACTAGGCAAACTAAAATAGAAGGAAACACAGCTCTCACCCGGTGGGAATATCAAACAGCGTACCTCTCACCCAGAGCTTTAGTTAGTTGATTATAAAGGCCTCCCCTTTAGAGGGAATCTATTACACATCCCTTCTTTATGAGGTTTATACATATCTAAAAATATCATGACTTCTTATACCTAGACCCTGATCTACCGCGCTCCCACTACGATTACAAACTTTCCTATGAAGCATTAGTACCATTGGAAAATATCATAGTCCCTATATTGAATATTCACCTTTTGCCTTTCTTGCAAGGATTGTAGGTGCAAAATCTAGCTGATGCCCAACAGTGGGACTCATAGCCCTGCTTGGGGCCCACGAAGATAATAGTGGGACCTACAGCCCTGCTTGGGTTCCACGAAAATGACAGTGGGACCTACATCCTTGCCTAGGCCCCATGAAGACAACAGTGGGACCCACAGCCCTACGTGGGGCCCATAAAGATGACAATAGGACCCGTAGTTCTGTCTGGGACCCACAAAGATGACAGTGGGGCCCACAGCCCTGTTTGGGGCCAACGAAGATGATAGTGGGACCCACAACACTGCCTGGGGCCCACGGAGACTATCCGGGGTCTGGTGAACATCCCCAGATGATTTTCCAAATCTCAGATAGTCCCAAGAATATCATTGGAATATACCCTAGAATATTCTTTGGATATTCCCAAACCTCTATATATAGCCAAACCTGTAAAAAAACCAGATCCGATTACATTATTCCAAATTCTACTTTCTATTTTTCAGATCTCTCTGAGACTTCTGGTCTTTAGACTTCCAAACCCTCTCTACTCTCTGTCTACTTGTAACAAGCACTCCTCGACCTATCGAGAGTAGCTTTACTTTTTCAGTAATAGTAGATTCAAAGGTTGCGTCTTACGCACTGAGACATAGGCTTCGGCCAAACAATGTAACCATCTCCTGTGTCAATTCTTTATCTCCATCTTTCTCTACCTCAATGATGATTGTGTGGCAGCTCAACACTTGACCCCTTAGCGCTTCACAGCGTGCCATGTCCTGAAGGGTCATACATTCAATCGACTATTGGAGTAGGGTTACGTACGATGGCCGAAATCTTCCTCCATAGTTTGACGCCATCTGTGGGATTTATCCCTATCGACTTGTGACCTCCAGGCTTCCTAGCTCCTTTGGTTAAACAATAACTACTGATAGCCTGAGCAACCCGTCTGTCTCCATCGCTATACCAGAATGATGAAGATATGACCCGTGGATCAGCAAGAGGAAAGTCATCTAAATTGAGACATTCAAGCATCAAGGTTAATCCTCCGACATCAAAAACTGACATCAACGACGGAGTAGGCGCCCACTGGTCGATCGACCCATCTACTCCTCTTTCCAGACAATCCATCATCGAAACCTCCCACCGACATCCCGAGCCTTTCAATTCCGACTCTCCTCCGATCGCTATATTGGGGGTGATGTTCAAAACAAAAGAGCTCACCTGAAGACTACAACGACCGAGGGCTTGTAGACAGACAGCTCTCGAGCATCCTTCAGCATTGCAAAGTGTCGAAGATTCAAAAGATGAAAAACAAAGGTATATACCACATATCGACAAAGCCCACGGCCCTAGCCTTGGCACTCAAATGCAAAGTCCGAGGCGCACTCGCAGCCTCGACATTCAACAAAGTCCAAGGAGACAGCCATAACACTCAAATGCAAAGCCCGAGACGCACTCGGTGCCTCAGTATTCAACAAAGTCCAAGGAGACAACCTTGGCACTCGAATACAAAATTCTGAGGCACACTCACAGCCTCGGTATTCAATAACGTCCAAGAAGACAGCCTTGGCACTCGAATGCAAAAGTCCGAGGTGCACTCACAGCCTTAGCATTCAACAAAGTCCAAGGAGACACCCTTGGCACTCGAATGCAAAGTCCGAGGCACATTCGCTGCCTCGACATTCAACAAAGTCCAAGGAGACAGTCTTGGCACTCGAATGCAAGGTCCGAGGTGCACTCGTTGCCTCAGCATTCAACAAAGTCCAAGGAGATCGCCATGGCACTTAAATGCAAAAGTTCGAGGCGCACTCACAGCCTTGACATTCAACAAAGTCCAAGGAGACAGCCTTGGCACTCGAATGCAAAGTCTGAGGCACACTCGCTGCCTCGGTATTCAATAAAGTCCAAGGAGACAGTTTTGGTACTTGAATGCAAAAGTCCGAGGCGTACTTGCTGCCTTAGCATTCAACAAAGTCCAAGGAGACACAGCCTTAGCACTCAAATGCAAAAGTCCAAGGCGTACTCACAGCCTCGAAATTCAACAAATTCCAAGGAGATAGCCTTGACACTTGAATGCAAAAGTCCGAGGTGTACTCGCTGCCTCGACATTCAACAAAGTCCAAGGAGACAGCCTTGGCACTCGAATGTAAAAGTCTGAGGCGCACTCACAACCTCAGTATTCAACAAAGTCCAAGGAGACAGGCTTGGCACTCGAATGTCTGAAGAGCACTCGTTGCCTCGGAATTCAACAAAGTCCAAGGAGACAGCCTTGGCACTCAAATGCAAAAGTCTGAGGCACACTCATAGCCTCGGCATTCAACAAAGTCCAAGGAGACAGCCTTGGCACTCAAATGCAAAATACGAGACGCGCTCGCTACCTCGATATTCTACAAAGTCCAAGGCAACCTTGGAACTCGAATGCAAAGTCCGAGACGCACTTGCTACCTCGGCATTCAACAAAGTCCAAGGAGACAACCTTGGCACTTGAATGCAAAGTCTGAGGCGCACTCACTGCCTCAGCATTAAACAAAGTCTAAGGAGATAGTCTTGGCACTCGAAAGCAAAAGTTTGAGGCGCACTCATAGCCCCAACATTCAATAAAGTCCAAGGAGACAACCTTGGTGCTCGAATGCAAAGTCTGAGGTGCACTCGTTGCCTCAACATTCAACAAAGTCAAAGGAGATAGCCTTGGCACTCGAATGCAAAAGTCCAAGGCACACCCACAGCCTCAGCATTAAACACAGTCCAAGGACTTATTTCATAGAGAAGAACACACCCTACTCTACTCAGCAACAGACCTTCAGATCGGGCCATCCTAACGTGGCACATCTGATCAGCTGCCACGTCAGGGGATGGCTGGATAGATAGCTCGTCTTGCTTAGCACACACCTGCTAATAGCTGACTCTTTGGAGGTGTGTGCTGCTTGGGTTGACTCATGGTTTGACCGGTGCGACGACAACCTTAACACTCAAATGCAAAGTCTGAGGTGCACTCGTTGTCTTGACATTCAACAAAGTCCAAGGAGACAACCTTGGCACTCAAATGCAAAGTCTGAGATGCATTCGCTACCTAGGCATTCAACAAAGTCCAAGATGACAGTCTTGGCACTCGAATGAATATTTCGAGGTTCACTCGCTACCTCGGCATCCAACAAAGTCCAAAGAGACAGACTTGGCACTCAAATGCAAAGTCTGAGGCACGCTCGCTGCCTCAGCATTCAAACAAAGCCCAAGGCTCCGCCCTTGGCATTCGAAGACAAAATCTGGGGTAGGCTCCGCTGCCTCAGCATTCAAACAAAGCCCAAGGCTCTGCCCTTGGCATTCGAAGACAAATTCTGGGGCAGGCTCCGCTGCCTCAGTATTCAAACAAAGCCCAAGGCTTCGTCATTAGCATTCGAAGACAAAGTTTGGGGCAGCCTCCGCTACCTCAGCATTCAAACAAAGCCTAAGTCTTCGCCCTTGGTATTCGAAGACAAATTCTGAGGCAGGCTCTGCTACCTCAGCATTCAAACCAAACCCAAGGCTTTGCCCTTGGCATTCGAAGACAAAGTTAGAGGCAGGCTCCGCTGCCTCAGCATTCAAACAAAAAGCCCAAGGCTCCGCCCTTGGCATTCAAAAACAAAGTCTGAGGCAGGCTCCGCTGCCTCAGCATTCAAGCAAAGCACAAGGCTCTGCCCTTGGCATTCAAAAACAAAGTCTGAGGCAAGCTCCATTGCCTCAGTATTCAAACCAAACGCAAGGCTTCGTCCTTGGCATTCTAAGACAAAGTCTGAGATAGGCTCCACTGCCTCAGCATTCAAACAAAGCCTAAGGCTCCTCCCTTGGCATTCAAAAACAAAGTCTGAGGCAGGCTCCACTGCCATAGCATTCAAACAAAGCCTAAGGTTCCACCCTTGGTATTCAAAAACAAAGTCTGAGGCAGGCTTTGCTGCCTCAATATTCAAACCAAGCCCAAGGCTCCGCTCTTGGCATTCGATGCCAAAATCTGAGATGGACTCCGTCGCCTCAACATTCAAACAAAGCCCAAGGCTCCGCCCTTGGCATTCAAAAACAAAGTCTGAGGCAGGCTCCGCTGCCTTAGTATTCAAACCAAGCCCAAGGCTCCACCCTTGGCAATCGATAATAAAATTGAGGCAACTCCATCGCCTCAACATTCAAACAAAGCCTGCCCTTAGGGCTCGCCGACAAAGTCTGAGATTCCTCGCTGCCTCGGCATTCAAGAAAGTACAAGAAAACAACCTTGGCACTCGAAGACAAAAGTCTGAGGTAGGCTTCGCCGCCTCGTCACCTGCCAAAGCCCGAGACGTCGACACCGTATTGGCCCAATGAGACAGCCTTGGCAACTAAAGACAAGACTAGTTTGATCGCACAGGGTCTCCTTACGATCAGCCATCATTCAAAGCTACAGTTAGTTCGGTTCGGGTTGCGACATTACCGACTAACCTGCAACGATATAAAGCTACGTGCACTAGACGTAGGTTCGACCGAAACGACTATAAGCCTAAGTCAACCGATACACGAGTACTACGCTAAGTACTCCGAATTATTAGCGACGCACATGCTCCTGTTGTCACATAAGAGCACATGCATTAATGCCTCACCACCGTTAGTCCGGTTCGGATTACGACACTGTCGGCTAACCTGCAATATTACAAAGCTCCGTGCCTGAGATGTAGGTCCAACTGAAATGGTGCCTCGCCTAAGTTCGACCGATACAAAGGCACTACGCTGAGTACTCCGAATCTTTGGTGTCGCACATGCTCCCGAGTTACGTAAGAACTCATGCTCCCATGCCTCGCCATAGTTAGTTCAGTTCGGGTTGCGACACGGCTGGCTAACCTGCAACGGTATAAAGCTATATGCCCTAGACGTAGGTTCGACCAAAACAGCTCTAAGTCTAAGTCAACTGATACACAGGCACTACACTGAGTACTCCGAATATTTGGCGTTGCACATGCTCCCGAGTTATATAAGAACTCATACTCCCATACATCGCCACAATTAGTCCGGTTCGGGTTACAACACAGTTGGCTAACCTGCAACGGTATAAAGCAACGTGCCCTAGATGTAGGTTCAACCAAAATGGCTCTAAGCCTAAGTCAATCGATACACGGACACTACACTGAGTACTCTGAATCATTGGCGGCGCACATGCTCCTGTTGCCATATAAGGTACATGCATTAGTGTCTAGCCAAAGTTAGTCCGGTTCGGGTTGCGACACGGCCGGCTAACTTGCAACGGTACAAAGCTACACCTAAGACATAGGTCCGACTGAAACGGTGCCTCACCTAAGTCCGACCAATACAAAGGTAGTACGCTGAGTGCTCCGAATCTTTGGCATCGCACATGCTCCTGAGTTACGTAAGAACTCATACTGTCGTACCTCGCTATAGTTAGTTCGGTTTGGGTTTCGACACGGCCAGCTAACCTGCAATGGTACAAACCTACGTGCTCTAGACGTAGGTTCAACCAAAATGGATCTAAGCCTAAGTCAACCGATATACAGGCACTACACTGAGTACTCCGAATTTTTGGTGTTGCATATGCTCTCGAGTTATGTAAGAACTCATGCTCCCATGCCTCGCCATAATTAGTCCAGTTCAGGTTGCGACACAACCGGCTAACCTACAACGGTACAAAGCTATGTGCCCTAAACGTAGGTTCGACCGAAACAGCTCTAAGCCTAAGTCAATCGATACACGAGCACTACGCTGAGTACTCCAGATGTTTGGTGTTGCACATGCTCTCGAGTTATATAAGAACTCATGCTCCCGTGCCTTGCCACAGTTAGTCCAATTCGGGTTACGACACGACCGGATAACCTGCAACGGTACAAAGTTACGTGCTCTAAATGTAGGTTTGATCGAAATGGCTCTAAGCCTAAGTCAACCGATGCATGAGCACTACACTGAGTACTCTGAATCTTTGTTGCCACACATTTTCCCGAGTTATATAAGAACTCATGCTCCCGTGCCTCGCCAAAGTTAGTCCGGTTCGGGTTGCGACACGACCGGCAAACCTGCAATAATATGATGATATGTGTCCTGGCGTCGACTTAACCGAAACAGCGCTTCGCCTTAGTAGACCGATACAAAGGCACTACACTAAGTATTTTAAATTCTAACCACCATCAATCAACCAGTTCGAGGCCCTACCCTCGGCACTCAAAGACAAAGTCCGAGGTAGGCTTTGACGCCTTGGCGATTTTCAAAGCCCGAGACGACGATAGCGTCTTGGCTCGGGAAGATAGCCTCGATACTCAAAGACAAGGTCCGAGGTAGACTTCGCCACCTCGGCGTCTTCCAAAGCTCGAGACATCGACATCGTCTTGGCCCGACGAGACAGCCTCAGCATTCAAAGACAAAGTCCGAGGCATGCTTCGCTACCTCGGCACCTTCCAAAACCCGAAACGTTGGCGCTGTCTCAGCCCGAGGAGACTGCCTCGGTATTTAAAGACAAAGTCCAAGGCAGGATTTGCCGCCTCGGCAGCTTCCAAAGCCCGAGACGTCAATGCCATCTCGACCCGAGGAGACAGCCTCGGTATTCGAAGACAAAGTCCAAGGCAGGCTTTGCCATCTCGGCACTTGCTAAAACCCGAGACGTTGACACCGTCTCAGCCCAAGGAGACAACCTTGGCATTCAAAGACAAAGTCCGAGGCTACCGTTACCGCCTCGGCACTCAAAGACAAAGTCCGAGGCTACCGCTACCATTACCGCCTCGGCACTCAAAGACAAAGTTCGAGGCTGCCGTCGCCGGCTAGGCACTCAACAAAGTCCAATGCAAGATGAAGAAACTACACCACGTCGAACTCGACTCCGGCCTGCTTTTTTCGGCTCTCCTATTCATCACAGTAGCAGCAAAGCAAGAAACATAGTCCAAATAAGTGGCATGGCGTCCAAGTACACGGCCCCATCTCTACAATTTCAGTGACCAACTCCACGTGGCACGATTAAGGCTGTTCTTTGCTTGTTGCATTCACTGGTAGGCAGATACCAGCAGACATCTTCACATGGACTCGGCAAGCTTCACCCGAAACAAGAGAGGCAGGGACTATCACCCTCCACTACCAGCCCGTGAACCCAACATCAACGGTCAAGATTCAACTCCTCAAAAGCTATGCATCCTCAACCATAGGTAAAAGCGGTGGAAATATCATTGCCCATTAACTTTTCCACCATCATAACAGAGAATCCAGCACTCTCCATTTGAGCCTTATTGGAGCAACTAAGGGCTGTGATGCTATCATTCACCCCTTCTAAAAATCCGATCACATGACAAATAACAAGGCCATTTGATCCCAAAGCCTTTAGTCAATCTGATCCCAAAGCCTAAAGTCCACTTGATCCCAAAGCTTTTAGGCCAGGCCGATCCCCTCTTCCCTCAATTCCACAAGGCTTCAACGACCAGAATTCGCGCTCTCAAAAGAGGCAAACCCGTGATCACAGACAGTGCAGCCCTTGACTGAAGTGATCAATCACCCAGCACAGTAGCTCTCCTCTTCTCTTCTTCGGCATCCACGAAGCACAGCTGGAGCAGTGCGCTCCTCCCTCTCCTTCGACCCCCACCGATCGCCTCTGTTACGTGCCCAACCGACCGATCGCCGGCTCGCTCGCCCGATCGACAGCCGTGGTCGATCGGTCGATCAAGGTTATGCCTGGGTCGGGCGCCAGGACCTCTCTAGCGCCCGACCGCCTCTTCTGCAGTCTGTTGGTGTCACCCGACTGCTGCTCGCTCGCCCACCCAATCGTCGCTCACTTGCTCGCCCGACCGATCGCCTCCGCCACGTGCCTGATCGACTATTGATGCCTGACTGACCGACGTCACCCGATCGATTGTCGATGCCTAATAGGAGCTTCTGACAGCTCTAACTGGCAAAATATCATGGAGGTAGAACTTGCATCAATGTCCCTTGAAACAGTCTCGACTCTTACACTATCACCCTTTGAGAGTAGGGGGTATAAGAAGAGGACCCGGTGTTTTTGTTAAGACTTAAAAAGCTAGATTAGTTGCCAAGGGTTTTACCCAAAGAGAAGAGATTGACAATGTCAAAACCTTCTCGCTAGTCGCTATGCCTAAGTCTATTTCGGATCCTCTTAATCCATCACAGCCCATTATAGGTGGAAGATCTGGTAGATGAATTTCAAGATAGTTATTTCTTAATGGGGATTTTGAAGAGGACATGTATATGATGTCGTCTTAGGTTTTATGTCAGCAAGTCAGGAAAATATGGTATGCAATTTGCAAAGGTCCATTTATGGACCAATATAAGCATCCAAGAGATAAAATATCGATTTTGGTTAGTAGATCCCCTCACATGGATTTGATCAGAATAACAAACCTAGTGTGTACAAGAAATATGATAGAGTTACAAAGGTATACTTATTACTTTATTTTAATGATATTCTACTGATTAAAATGATGTAAGAATGTTGTTTACAGTAAAGATTCAGTTATCATCATAATTTGATGTGAAAGACCATAGTGGGACGAGTTATGTTCTAAGGATCAAGGTAACTCAAGATCACCAGATCTAGGTGTTGGATGAAACCATACATCCCCTCAGGATGACTGTATTCTTGACGAGCCAGCGCCAGAAACTTGGCCAACGAATTCATCTCGGGTTCCGCGCCGAAGACCTCGTAGAGCTCGCTCATCCATTCATGGAAACCGCAAAGGTATTGGACGTCTCCCCGAGGCCAAGAGTCGGTACCCCATCGGGTTAGTCGGGAGCATATCTTCGAGGCAACTACCGGAGTGGGCATGAAATCTTCATCACAATGGTGGAAAGGAGTACTCAAACTCGGGCGGAGGAGCTTCATGGAGATCCCTTCGTCAGTATAGATCTTCTCGCTCAGCTTCAGCATCCCACAAGTTGGGTCGGCGACTCCATCTTCCGTGATGCGCTCGTGGATAAAAACACGGAGCAACGACAGAAGGTCTTCTCGCCTCGAGTTGCGGTAACGGTACACCCGAGTAAGGGGGAAGCGAAGGCACCTCCTCCCATCGGAGAGGTCCTCAGCTATCCACCCCGGCGAAGTCAAGCTCTCGAAGACGCGAATCCTGAAGAACCATGAAAGGAAGCAAGTCAAGACAAGTGCGCACGAGCAAAAAAAAAAAAAATGAGGGGCCCACAGCCCCCATGTCAAGAGGATCGCCCAACTCAAGGTCACACCACCACTGCGCCTGGGCCTTCGCGTCGCACCCCCGGGACCCGTGCGCCGCCCGTGACGACCAACTACTCTTTCGCCATGCGGCGTCCGCACACCACCCGCGCCGACACCACCCATGCCGGCCAACTACGCCGCCCAGCCGGAGCCACGGCCACCTACCGGCCCGGCCCCCGCCGCACGGCTTCGTGTAGCTCGCCAGTGGACTCAGGCCCGCACCCGCATCCGCGTCGCACCCTGCGCTCGTGCTAGACGCCGCCGTGCCGCACCGCAACCGGCACGTCATGCACGCTCACTACTATTGTTCTTCGCCCCCGACCGGCAAAAAAAAAAAAAGTAGCAGCAGCAACAGCCGGGCCCGCGCTCCTCTCTCCAATCCGCGCCCGACAGCCGCCAAAGAAAAAAAAGAAGGGAGGTAAACTGTAGAAGGGGGGGACCGCTCCCCCCCTCCTCCGATCGGGTCGGGGCCGAGCCCGACCCCATCGCCAACACAGCCAGGGGGGGGGCGCCCAACTCGAGGACGTCGCCCCCCCCTCTCCGATCCGGTCGGGGCCGAGCCCGACCCGGCCGCCGCGACCCCGCACCCGCATCGCCCGACCCGGCAGCCGCAGCCCCGGCCCCCCGCGCGCGCGCTGCTGCACCGCACCGGTCGCCGCCGCCCGCGCGCCACCGCGCCGCAGCCCTGCCGCCGCCCGTGCGCCGGCCTCCGCTGCTCCCACGGCCCTGAGCCGAAGCAGAGAAAGAAAGAAAAAAAGAAAAAGAAAAAGAAAAAGAAAAGGAAAAAGAAAGAAAAAGAAAAAGAAAAAGAAAATGAAAAGGAAAGAAGAAGAAGAAGAAGAAGAAGAAGAAGAAGAAGAAGAAGGAGGAGGAAGGAAGAGGCGGCGAAGGCGGATCGCACCTCAGTCGCGCTCCTCCAACTTCCTCGCCGCAGTCGCCATCGCCGCGTCGCTTCGAGCCAGTTTTCGCAACGACCTTCAAATCGCGCATCATCGTCGCCGCCGCCTACGAAAGAGGCGACACCGGGAAGACGGAGCAAGTCGCGTGCAACCCCAGGCAACTCTCTTCCGAAGGCGGTCTTCAAAAGCCGACGGAATCTCCACAAGAACAGAGTGTTGGATGAAGGGGGTAGGGGTCCTTAAATAGACCCCAAGCCCGCCCACAAAGGCATCAAGGACAAGTGCTCTACGATTCCTACGTGTCCAAACCCTATACGTTCTCACCGACGCACTCGTCCTTGAGGGGGCATTTGTAGACACACAAATTGTGTCTAACCCGAACCCGACTTGCGTGCACCTACGCGGATACAAACCCGACGCGCACTCCGACTCGGACCCGACTAGCGCGCGCCAATGCGGACCCGGACCCGACTCGCGCCCGACAAGGGAACCGGGCGGACCCACCCTTAAGTGGGGCCCACCCGGCCGGCCCCTACTAGGGACCCGAACCCCATGGGGGCCGGCCGGCCCTGCAAAGGAAAGAAAAGAAAAGGAAAGAAAAGAAAAGGAAAGAAAAGAAAGAAAATGAAAGAACTACCACCATGCGCGGGGGGAGGTTGCGCATGACGTCTACCCACACGTGGATCTACGCCGATCCCTCGATCCGACGGACAAGAAGAAGAGCCGGGTCGCCATCGATTTCGTGTGCAAAATCCAGCCATAATTACCCCGTCAGAAAAGGAAAGCAAATAAAGATTTATTCCCCTCATCAATGGATGAATAAATCCAGGGTAATTATGAGGGAGATATTAAAGGGATTTAAAATTAAAACTTCCCATATCTTTTCCCCCTCCCCTTTGCCTATAAATAGAGGGGGTGGGGGAAGGCTCAAGGGGTCGAAGATCGAAGACAAAGCGAGGAAGCTCTGCAGAAAAGGAGACGCTTCTTCATCGACCCAAGGCTTCACGAGGCACGGGCAAGCCTGTCCCTTCGGGATCGGCTTAGTCCATTGAAAGCCCTCATCAACGTGAAGACCCTTGCACAAGAAGATCAAGACTTCGACTCCGTGCACGAAGAAGAAAGCTCGGAGAAGAAGACCCTTCGACTCCGAAGACGCCAGAAGCAAAGGCCGGAGAAGAAGCTCGGAGCAACACTACCCCGTCGGCTCCAACAAACCCTCAACTCCGATCAAGCTCCAAAGCCTGGAGAAGAGGAACGAAGCGTCATCAACCCGTCGCCTTCGACAAACGTCTGCTCCATCCATGAAGAAGAAAGTCTGGAGAAGACTACTTGAAGCGTCGCTACACCCGTCGTCTTCGAAGCAAAGTCGGCGCTACAACTGTCGCACGGAGATCGGTGCTACCCCCACTATCTTCAAAAGCATTCTTCGACTCCGATCACGCCAAAGAAGCCCGGAGAAGAAGAGAAGTCCAGCCGACACCCAAACCGTCGAAGCACCGAAGAAGTAGCCCACGTCGTTCGAGAAGAAGACCGAGTTGACGCTGAAGCCAAAGCCCGCGCAAGAAGCCAAAGCAAAAGCCCCGATAAAGCCCGCGCCAAAGCAACGCAAGTACCAAAGCCAAGCGACTACGTCGGTCTCGAGCAAAAGCACTGCACGTTCTAGCCGATACGACGCGAAGTCCGGAAGAACGAAAGCATCGCAAGTCTCCCCCGTCTACGTCCAAGCGCAAGCGCCAAAGCAAAGCAAAAGCCAGAGCCACGCCAGAGCCAAGCCAAAGCTAAAAGCCAAAGCCAAAGCCGACGCCAAGAGCACGATCGACGCCGCGAATCGACGATCAAGGACGCCGAGGTCAAGTAAGGAGCGAGGAAGACACGAAGACCGAGGAATGAAGCTGAAGACCCCTAGCCGAGGAAGTGCGAAGCACGGAAGGGACCAAAGAAACAACGGATATTCCTTAGCCTCTCAAAAGCCCTCACCTTGTAAAGACCCCTGTCCTGGGCAACCCCTTCAGAGCTCTCGCACGAACACCACGTGGAGATGCGGATCAAAGGGACCCTCCAGAGGATCTCTCCCACAATCCCCTGATCAACACTCGCCGCAACCCGGACTCGCCACACCCGAGACACCCGGGTCCCGGCCACTCTTGTAATCTTGTTTTGTGCAATAAAGATGACCCGTATCTTTTCCGCGCATACAGTTCCATTCTCTTCGGATCTAAGATCCATTAGGTATGATGATTCTAAACACCTAATTAGATGCATGCATATCTTCCGTAGAACGTATTATGCCTCTATGGTATCCACACATATGCTAAGTTCATAGATTTACATGTAGATTATTTTTTGTGGAATTAATTGTAATGAAACATATACCATGAGATCCTCGGATCTATCTTTTGCTTCCACTCCGACTCTGATAAAAGGATTTAATTCCAACAACCACCACCGGTTGCTGCCACCCACCACCCCTCGCCATCTACCGTCGGACACCACTCCCACCGCTCGTTGGCCACGACCCGCTGCTGCTTGCCACCAACAAACCCACCACCGGTCCTGTTGTCGTTGGCCACCACCCACCGCGGTGGGTCATCGGTAGAGACGGAACTATATGTGAAGGCAAAGGGGGGCCATGCCCACCCCCCCCCCCCCCCTCTCTCTCTCTCTCTCTCTCTCTGTCTGTCTCTGTTCAGCCCCCCTCGAGATGATTTTTTTTTCCCATTCTTGAATGGGTGAAAAAAATAGGTTCACGCTTTGGCTTGGTCCCCCCCAAGATGAAATCCTAGTTCCGTCCATCAGTGGTGGGAGATATTGGGTGGTGGCTGACGGGGTGGCGGGCGGGGGTGGTGGCCGGTCAACGACGGCGGTGCACGGTGGCTGGAGGGGGGTGGCAGCTGGTGGGCGGCGGCGGCCGGTGGTGGTGGCATCCCCCTAGGGTTCTTCCCATGGTCTATAGTCACGCTAATTAGGAGATGCCACCTCTCCTCTTCATGTGGAGTGTCAGCAGACTGTCTCTCATATTATCCCTCCAGTTTGTTCACAATGGCATTACTCGGGACTGGACCTATGTTGCACAATGCATCAATCCCACCACTTTTCTGTGAGGGACAACTTATGGAATCACTCTAAAAAAAAGCAATGTTATTCATAGGAACGCTCCATTTCCATCCAGGATTTAGTGTTGGCACTTTATTTTCCTTTCCAACGCCACCACCATCGTCTGGTTCTGAAGCCGCCACTGGCCACCTACGCCACCCTCCTCCTCCTCCTCCCTCCTTCCTTCTCCTCTATTCTTCTTCTTCTTCTTCGTCTCAAACCTAACCCAAACCGACACAAGCATCCCCTTCCATAAAAGTAAATGTAGGTTACTATTCAAAAAAAAAAAATCAATGTAAGTTGATTCCAATTGATATTTATGTATCCATCGACATTGCAAATTTGTAATGGCAATTTCAATCTGTATCTACCAACACCTCCGGGTTGGATTAGGATTTAGATGGGAACGAGGAGGAGGAGGAGGAGGAGGAGGGAAGGAAGGAATGAGAGAGAGAGAGAGAGAGAGAGAGAGAGAGAGAGAGAGAGAGAGAGAGATGAACCCACACTAGTGGAATTGACACGTGCACTACACGTGCAACAGTTGCTGATCTATGGACCCTTTTATATGTACGCAAATTAAAAATAGTCATTTTAGTATAGGGTATGGACACATGAAATAATGATAGGGGCATATTGGTAATTTTTATAGGGCCACAATGGAAAGTGCAAGAATTCAACATTTCCTTTCTTGCTTTTGTTTTAATGACATAGGATTGAAATATGAGATATATGTACACTATATATATGTTAATCTGTATTATCTACACAAGTTAGAGAGACAATCGGGGTTTCGGGTGTCAAATATAGATATTGATGTACTCATACCCATACCGGACAGTTAATCGGGTAGAGTTCATATACTCGTATCTTATCCAAGCCTTGTAAAAAGTATTAAGGTAACCATATCCATACCCAAAAGTTAATAGGGTAGAGTTCCTATACCCATACGTACCCTACTAGGTAGAGTTCCTATACCTATACCCTAACCAAACCTTGTACAACCCATGCCCATAACCTTGTACGACATTGTAAAACCCTTGTACAACCCATAACCATACCCATGCCCATACCTGAAAGTACATTTGTACTTGTAACCCATACCCATACCAGATGTTTTAGGTCCCTTGTATAACCCATACCCATACCCATATTTACAACCTTGCAAAACTCTTGTACAACCCATATCCATACCATACCTGAGAGTACATTTGCACCCGTAACCCATACTGGATGTTTTAGGTCTCTTGTATAACCTATACCCATACCCGATGTTTTAGGTCCTTTGTACAACCCATACCTGAAAGTACATTTGTATCCGTAACCTATACCTATACAAGATGTTTTAGGTTGGGGTCGGGTCACAACTTAGAGGGCCAATTGGATTTCTGGTATGGGTATTGGGATATTCATACCCTACCTAAACATTTTCCTTGATATTGTTTCAAAACATAGGATTGAGAAGGATAAAATTGAAAACAAAATGTAGGATGGAAGGAAGAATGGGTTAGTGGGATTGCCCTTCCTATTATAGCCCTTATTTTTTTAATGAATAAATAAGATTCAATTGATTAGTGACAGAGAAGATAAGGGCAAAATGGAAAACAAAAAGTAGAATGGAAGGAAGAATGGGTTAGTGGGATTTATTCCCATAATAGCCCTTGGTTTTTTAAATGGATAAATAAGACTCAATTGATTAGTGGCAAAAGGGTAATATTCTTGGATGGTATTTGTGATTTGTGTAGGGATAGAATATGATAGACAAAAATGGCATATTATGGTCCTAGCCTTTTTGTTTGTTTTCATGACATATGATTCAAAATAATAGGTATGGATTAATATATATGGTGAAGGGTAAAATAGGAACATATATAAAGGAAGAATGGGTTAGTGGAATTTATTCCCATAATAGCCCTTGGTTTTTTAAATGGATAAATAAGACTCAATTGATTAGTGGCAAAAGGGTAATATTCGTGGATGGTATTTGTGATTTGTTTAGGGATAGAATGAGAAAGACAAAAATGACATATTACGGTCTTAACCCTTTTGTTGTTTTCGGATTCAAAATATTGGGTATGAATTAATATATATATGGTGAAGGGTAAAATAAAAATATATGTAAAAAAAAATGAAAGGAAGTAAGAATTATATTAAGAGGTATGGATATGGATAAATGGATCGGGAAGAGAGAGAGAAACCCAAATGATTGACCAATGGTGTGAAATGGTAGCATGACAAAGGGTGTGAAATGGTAGCATTTCCGCGTTCCCTTTGTCAAACGGAGGCGCATATTGACAAACCAGACCCATGAAGTGGTGGCCGGATTCAGGGCTCAGGGCTCAGGGCTCAGTATGAAAATTTTCAGCACATCGTGAGTGCTACAACCGTTGCCTGTGCCAATCAGTACGCTCTAAGTACTGGATCGGGGCCCCGCGGTTGTAGCGTACGCAGGATGTGCTCAAAATTTTCCCCTCAGTATACGCTACTCTTCTGAATATTCTGGTTTATCCTTTGCTCAAATTGGTAGTACCTTCCAATTTTTCTGCGATAAATAGAGAGAGAGAGAAAAAAAAAAGAAAGAGAGAGAGAGAGAGAGAGAGAGAGAGAGAGAGAGAGACAAATCTTTTCCATTTCAAATTCTGCATAGTGGATGTTTGAGGAACGTACTCAACTCCTCCACCATGATATGCTCTCCAAAGCCTGTCATAAATCTACTCTGTTTTAGGTTGGGACCTTCTCTTTTGATCTTCTAGATACCCATTTCCTATATGCTTTGAATCTTTGATCACCCAGTTATCATAATACTTCTCTGTGTTGTATGAGAAGTGCAGTTGAATTGATTTGGGGTACTAGTAGTAGTAATGAGACTCAAAATTCTTATTTTTTCACCTTATAATCTGTTTCTTGCTATTTTCTTATGAACCCATTTACTTTTTTCTTCAGTTTATGAATTACATGTGGGTTGGGCTTCCTGTCTAGGTTGTTAATTGGGCTTTTTGGTTCTTATTTAATGCTTGAGCAGCACGTTTTGTTTCAGAATCGACAAGTATGACTGTTCTGATGATTTAAATTGAGCATTAATGATTATCTTGGGATCTTTTTGATGGTAGAGCAACCAACACGTTTTGTTTTGAAACTCACAAGTATGATTCTCCCGGGCGAATAGGTTTGAATAAAAATGATTGAGAACTTGGGACATTTTGTTGCGGTTTGCCCTTCCCCATAAGTTCATAAACTAGTGGAGAGCTTAATCTAATTATCATGTTCACTGACTCGAGTGTCTCTTATGGCTTGCTTGGTTGGTTTTGGTATTTTTAGTCTAGTTCTTGGAAGGCTGGTGATTTACGGTCAAGTATGATGATTGCAAGTTTTTATGCAGTATGGGATTCCGTGTGTTGATCTCATTGGCGATCATTTCAAGCCTACTTAACACTGGGGTTGGGATAACAAGTGGGGATCAGCCGCTTTCAAGGATTTCCATACATAGAACTACATTTGCTATTCATGATTCTGCTTATGTCAAAGCTTCCTCACGACTTCTGGGGTCGAAGGTAAACTTCAACACTTGTGTGTTTCTAGTCTTTTTCACTTCTTTCTTTGGGGAGGAAGTAGGAACTGTTTCTTGAGCCTGCTGAAGCAAGAATTGGCTCCATGCATATGCATAGACAAGCATGTGATGCCGAATGAAAGAATGCATGTACATGGATTCAATATGCAAGCATACATACTTTTAGGTGAAGGATTTCACCCATAAGTTATACAATCTATATTCAACGCCTCCGAAGCCCTTGTTGCCGATTGCTGTAATGCTTTCCTGTTGTATTGGTCAATTCTTGTATGGATGTCTATGCCTCTCGTAAAGATCTTGTCTGTTTCTCTTTGATTTTAAAGAGGCAGAGGATAGATGGCGTATATCCAAAAATATGCAATCTACTACTATTTTTCATTTTGGTACCTCCTATAGCTAAAATATCACCAAAATGTCCACTTTGTTTTGGATGCGATTGCAAAGGACCATGGGAGGGATACACTACATTGATTGTCTTGAAGCAGTTATGGTTCATGCAAGATCATTTAATATCTAAGGCTGTTGATCATGACTTCGTAAACACAGCCATGACCGATAACCCTTGGTCCATCCAGGGATTATGCATGTGAATGGTCTTTCACCTTTTGTTTTCATATCCTCTACTTATTGAGTTCCACTAACTGTTTGCAAGCCTTATTTGATGGCTATTTCATTTGTCATCACTTCCATCAAAGTCTTCAGCACACAATGGTTAAGAAGCTTGAGAACTTTAATGTTAGAAACATAATATCATTATTCAATTGATAGATGCATACAAGCAAATAATGTTGTCAATCCCAAATAGCAATGCCTGCTACCAATATCTGTTAAGTAATATCTATTACTCTGCTGATAATTGATGGACTCTACTTTATGAATTGAAAGATTGGTGGTGCATAATATGTTTTGAGGTGATGAAAGAAAATATGTTCCATTATTTAGTAATGACTCATGACTTTTTGTTTTCATTACAGGGGAAACATAGTGACTGGGTAGCTTTAGATTACAGCCATCCAAATCCATCAGATGATGATTGGATTGGAGTTTTCTCTCCTGCAAATTTCAGGTTGACGTGCTTCTGTAACTGGAATAGTTGACTATCTGTGAACATATTTCTCTGAAAAATGAAAAAGAAGAAAGGAATAGTTATTTTTTAGGGTAAATTACACTTTACCCCCCTGAAGTTTAGCCCAAAATCACTTAACCTTGTAGTTTATTTGGTTCCAAATTGGTCCCTATAGTTTAAACGTTAGCACAATACGCCCTTTTATCGATTACTAAATTTCTTCTTTCAGTAATTTCTATCTAATCAAACCTGACTTGAAGGGGCCAAAATGTAGTTTATTAACTATAAGGGGGTTAAGTGATTTTGGGCTAAACTTCAGGGGTGCAAAGTGTAATTTACCCTATTTTTTAATCGTGTTTTAGGGTTCAAGAAAATGTTTTTCGGTCACTATATCTTTTTTTTTCTATTTAAGTTTTGCCTTCAAGGTTTTTTCTGCAGGAATGAATATCTAATCATTAATCAAGTCCTATTTTTCCTTAGTAATTCAGTCACATGTTGAATGGTGATGAAGGATTAACAAAACTGAAGCCCCCAAACAAATGGGGTAATGCTTGCAACCAAAATAGCTTGATCTGATATGATGCTGTTCTTAAATTTTCAGTACTTCCATCTGTGAACCGGAAAATGAAAGAGAAAAACCTCCACTACTGTGTACGGCCCCTATTAAGGTTGGTACTTGCTCTTTATTCGGGTTCCGATCTATCTCATACTGGAGCATGGGAATGAAAATCTTACGAACTATTGCTATGAAGAGATAGCATATGTTTTGAATGCAAATGTTGAAATCTCTACTTCTTTTACAGTATCAATATGCAAATTACACAAACGATGACTATAAGAAAACCGGAAGGGGATTGTTGAAGCTTCAATTGATAAACCAAAGGGAGGACTTCTCGTTTGCTTTATTCTCTGGTGGTCTCTCAAATGTATGTATCCAAACTGCACCTTTATTGTTAAAAATGTAATTCTTGTAGCGATAACTCAGTTAACTATAAACTATTATAAAAGTGTGCATGTGTAAATGTATCTACATTCTAGTAGAAGATTTTATAACGATAGTGCATTTCTGAATAAATACTATTCATTTCGTCAGAAAAATTAGAGTAAAGTCCATGATGTTGTTTGCATTTGCAATCAGTAGCACAATAGAGAGAAAAGAAAAAGGATGTACAACCTTTTGGGATGGAATGATCGTATATCATTTCACTATACCACATGTGACGAAGTTGTGATTCGGAAAGCCATATTGCCAAAACAATCAATTAAGCCATATCACCAAAACAATCAAGCAATCAATAGCACAATAGAGAGAAAAGAAAAAGGAATTACAAGTGGTGATTAAAACTGAATTTCAGCAACTAATTACTAAAATGAATTTTATTCATCCAAATCAAAGCCTTAGAATGAGAAGAGGCCTTCTTTATATAAACTAAGTTCTCTTTATTAGAAGTATATAAAAAAATAACTTCAAAATCCTATTTCAAAGCGGATGGAATTCCTATCTCTTCTCTTCTTCTCTGTTTTTTTTTTCCTTTAGATTTTCTGTAGAACTACAGGTTGGCAACAAGGGAGAAGAGACCACACATGGTTTTTCTTTTGGCAAAAATGAAAAGAGGGAAATGAGAACCCTCCCAACCCAGGATAGGAATCTCGATCCTTCTCTTCTTAGAGTTGGGCCCCATGGGCTAAGAAGGGATAGGATTCCTCTTCTTGTAGGTAGAGAAGTGCAGTTTCCTGCTATAATAAAGGGGTCTGGCACTTATGTTGATGAGGCAGCCCTATTTTACAACCCCCCACGCTCACGTTTGCGAATAAGTCGTTTGACTTCTAAAATCTGCAAAAAGCCTCTTCAATGAAAAATTAAAGAAAAAAATTTCATACTTTCAGACTAATTAACAAAGGCCTTATATCAAACAAAGATGTGCTCATATCAATTATAATGAGAAAGATTGGACTTATCAATCTTCTTTCACTCTTCTTCATTGATCCATGTGATTCTGCTAGAATCTTTTCCAAGTCACTTGATAAGAAATTTCTGAAAGTGATGACCCATTTGTGATGTCATATCCTGCATGTCAAGGATATTCAATCACATCCCTAATCTTTTGTGGAACCTGGTCAGTTCAAGCTGATAGATCCTTGTGCTTCGGTTCTTCGTCAAATCTATTTTGTTCATAGAGATCGACTAGATAAAAAGTTGTGCTGATGTTGAAATCATCTGGGGTTGCACCAAATAGGTTGCTTCCAATCTTTTCAACAGCTTTGCACAACATGATCTTCTTTGATTTCAACCTAGGATATTTACCATGTGGACACCTCTCCTTTTGCAAGTACATCATTATAATATCTCCTTCCTTGAATCCTTCCGATCTCTAGCGTGCATCCCTATCCTCTTCATACCTTCCATTGTTTGATTTGATTGATTCATGAATTTCTCAATGAACTTGTTGAATGTGAATATGTCTGTGAATATGTCATAACATAGGCTTCACGTAGTGTGTCAAGGCGTCACCTAGGTGATTTTGGGCCTAGTCGCCTAGGCCACAACCTACGCGGGCGTTTGTATTAAAAAGCTTTTTTTTTGGGTTCTCTCTTTTTTTGGTCTTCTTAAATGACATTTCATTTTTTTTGGTCTTCTTATATGTTCTTTATACTTAAATGACATTTCCTTTGTCTTTCTTCTTACCTATCGATCTATAGGTTCTAATTTATAGTTTGTATCACATTTTTTTTGTTTTACTTACTACAATTAATTTTATTATTTGATTATGGATTTTTTTGTTTTCTTTGAATTATTTTTCCATATACATGTAATTTCTCATGTCTAGTGCTTCTATTCCTCCAAAGGGTTGTACTATATTTTTTTTTTGAGGAAAAGTACTAAATTTTTAGGGTTTGTTTATTGTGGTTGATTTGTTTGATAATGAATGTTAGGGACATAGGGTTTATGTATGTTCTAACTTCTAAGTTTTCACTTTCTAACAATACATCATCAAGTTCATTGATTGTTCAATGTTGATGATGATGTATGATATCCATAGTTTTATGTATTAATATTTCAGTTATTTAGCATGACAATGGTGACATGAATACTCTTTTTTGATAAGCATGTTTGATTTCAGTTGTTTGATTAATTTCACATGAAGTTTTTGATAGTGTAGTATGCTTTTTATTTATTCAAATCTTAGAATCTTATAGATATAATTTTTTAATATTAAATTTTTTTTTCACCTAGTCCACACCTTGCCTAGGCATCACCTTACCGCTGAGTGTTTGGAATAAAAGAACAATTATAGCTGTGATTTTTGCCCATAATCGAGTCCAAATAGAGTCCTTTTAATAGTTTGATTCATGGAATTATTGTAAAAATACTACGTTTGGAGTAGAACCGTGTCCCATGACTTGATGTGATCGAACGATGCATTGCTAGAGATTCTCCAAGAGAGGCCCCAATTTGGCCATTCTTTTGAGGGTGATAGACATCTTCCACAAAGTCTGTCAAAAGTATCCCATGCATGCCATGACTAGAAACAATAGTAGGAGGAACTCCATGTAGATGAGCAATCTCCTAAATAAAAAGATAGACTACAAGTAATGTGTCCATCATCTTGGCACGCAAGATGAAGTGTGCATCTTTGAGAACCTATCCACTGTCATGAAGATGGAATTAAATACTCAAGTAATCCAAGGTCGTTTCAAAAGAAAGGCTATGCTAATATGGATCCATGGAGCTTCCGTCACAGGCATTGGTGTATATAACCTTGTTTCTTGGATTGGTCTTTGGTGTATTGGCACATTCTACACTGTTTTACGATCCGGAATGTCTCTTGTTATCTTTGGTCATTAGTAACAACCAACCACCATCACTAAGGTCTTATCGTACCCAAAGTGACCTCCAAGTTTTCCGTGCAACTCTTTGAGATTTGTTGTTGCAAGGAAGATTGTAGGATGCACAATTGAACCTTTGAAGAAATGGCCATCGTGCAATGAGAAAGTGGACGATGACCATTGCAAATAATCATTCAAACCTTCCATCACTTTGCCAAATAACTTTTTTTATCTCCTTGAAGCCTATGGCTTTGATTTTCATATGATATACCATAAACCATATCATTGGGCCTTGCCCCATCTACTTGGGGTCAGCTAAATGTCGTTGCCAGAATCAAACCCAAGTTTTCTGTTTGATTGGTTACAACTTTGTTTTTCATGAATACCGATACTAAAGCTCTCTAGGTAAATGTATTAGCAACCCTGTTATACTCTTCCGATGAACATAATAATAAAGGGGTCCAACCATTTATGCTGATGTGGCAGCCCCCTTGTATAAAAAGAACCCTTTCCAAGTTTGTAAATAAGTCCCTTGACTTCTGAAGAAACGGAAAGAAGTCTCTTCTAGGGGAAAATAAAAAATAAAAGGAAAAGCACATTTTAAACTAATATCTTGATTAATAAAGGCCTCAAATCGATCTCAAGTGATGATTAGGTCCCCCCACGATGCACGAAAGTTGTTCCACATTGCCATGCAAATGACACAGCAATATTACAAGTTTTAGACTGAATAATGCTAATCGTTCATTGCTTGATCCCATACTACTGAAATATCTAGAATTAAGAGAAAGATCAAGATAATCGAGCAAAATAGAAGTAACATCACATCGCTTCATATCTCGGTGTCCACCCCCTGATTAAGTTATAATATGTGGCCTGAAAGGAGCAAAATGTAATATCTGCTATATATATATATATATATATATATATATATAGAGAGAGAGAGAGAGAGAGAGAGAGAGAGAGAGAGAGAGAGAGAGAGAGAGAAAACGGGGTATGAGCTGACAGCCCATTGCAATTTGAGCTGTCAGTCACGTGTCACCTTTTAAATGGACTGAATCAAAAAAAAATAAAAAATAAAAAACAAACAGCTGTAAAACACCCCAGCCCCACCACCCCTCTCTCTCTCTCTCTCTCTCTCTCTCTCTCTCTCTTTCTCTCTGTGTGGCTGAAACCCAACCACCGACCGCACTCCCCTCCGGCGGCTACCCAGTTCCACCTCCGGCTCGGACCACCGGCAGCCCCCGACTACCGGTCCACCTACGACTCCGGCCACCGGCGCCGTCACAGAATTCTTCCCCGACGCCGACAACTCCCCCTTTGATCCAGCCCGACCTGTCTTGCGAGCGGCAGCACCCACTCGCCCTCCCTCCGGCGATCGGCTCCCTCTCCGGCGATTGGCCGCCTGACTTGCGCCCCGCGCCGTCTGCGCCTCAGCCCCGGCCGCTCGACTCGCGCCCCGCGCCGCCTGCGCCCCAGCCCCGGCGATCGGTCAGAGGGTCGCCGGAGGGGGGATGCGATCACGCCGGAGGGGGTCGGAGAGGGAGCCGATTAGTCGGAGGGGTTGGGGGTCGCCATCGGAGGCCGGAGGGGTCGAGGATCGCCGTCAGAGGTCGGGGGGTGACCGGCGGCGGTCGGGGGTTGCCGGAGGGGGGACACGATCACGCCGGAGGGGGTCGGGGGTCGCCGGAGGGGATCGGGGTTCGCCGGAGTGGGTCGGGTCGGTGAGGAGGCTGAAGATCGGGGATGGGGGGAGGGGTTTAACTGTTATTTCTTTTTCTTTTAAACGAACGATCTGTGATCACAATCGGATGGCTGTTAGCTGACAGCCCAAATGTCCAAGTGGGCTGTCAGCTCATACCCCGTATCCTCTATATATATATATATATATGATCTCAGATCCCTGAGTTACACCTAATGTTTAAATTTTATTCATATGCTCCTACCATTCCAATTATTGATTTAATGAAACCTTTTTTTTATTCAGAAAGAGGTGTATGCTAACTTGGAACTAAATCTCCATAACAGCCGAAGCTGATTGCTGTGTCAAATACTGTTCGATTTGTTAATCCAAAGGCACCTGTTTACCCACGGTTAGCTCAAGGAAAATCGTGGAATGAAGTAAGTTTCCTTTTTGGTATAAACTGGATATGATGATACTATATACTACTGTCTAACATAATCTATATTTTTATGCAAAATCTTATCTCTGAATGGACCATTAGGTCCTCATTTTGTGGTGGAAGTTCCTGTTTTGATTGTGATAAAATCTTTTTTTACATTTTGTAATATATATTCCAAATGCATTATATTCTAAATTCTGATATAGGGCTATTCTACAAAGATTGAGTTATTGAAAAACTTTCTCAAAGTAATGAGAACTATCAGTGTCTTCAAGATCTTGTGTAAGGTTGTACCAATCATGGTAGTGATAATGAGTAAAAACTTGGATTACTTCCTGGAAATTGCTGTAAAAATGGGGTCCGTTGGTTTCTAGTTAAATTTAGCACTCAACATTACTCCTAATTTTACGAAAACCATTAGATCTTGCTGCTCACAGAGTCAATTGTGCCACCAACTGCTTCAGTGCTTCCTCCATCTGTTGCGATTATCTTTATACTGAAACAATGTGCACTCCTAATACACGTGGAAAGTTCACACCCCGATTGTATATGTGTGACAAAAATGGTATTTTCATCATAAATTTGTTCATGATGGGTGCTTTTCTATTCCTACTTGCATGCCGTCTGTTTCTTCTGTTTGGTCTAGTGACTGTGGGATGATATGATACCAGATGACTGTAACCTGGACAAGTGGATATGATATTAATGAGGCGGTACCTTTTGTTGAGTGGGGTGCACAAGGAGAAGCCCAGACGCGTTCACCAGCTGGTACACTGACTTTCAGTCGGAACAGCATGTGTGGTATGCATTTTTTTTTGGCAGCCAACCCTGCCTCATCGATGTTCAACAGAATTCTTCACTTGTGTCATAAAGCCATATCTTCTAAATAGTATGACTTGCATTTATTTCTTTTGGAGCCACTTAAGCTATGTGTATATTGCATGTTACAGATAATTCTTTAACATGTAAAGTAATTGAGGCACACCTTTTGTTGGCTAATAACGCCCTTGTGTTTGCTTTTATCTGAACATGTAAAGTAATTTTCATGATAAACTTTTAATTAGCATAAACCTGAATAATCAGCAGTGGCCAGCATGTCCTGATGACTAATTAGCTTGGAAAATAAATCGTAGACATGATATTTGGATATTTTTAGGTGAATATACCTTTCTATACTACAATGTTCTATAATTTCAGAACACCGTATCGAAGAAGTTTGTTTATATAGTATATAGACGAATCTTGTTTCTTCTTCCATTTTCATTACTTCATATGGGTCTTATTGGATTATAGAATTTAGTCTTCCATTTTCAACAATTTATTATGTGTCATTACTGTATCCGAGGATTCAGATGTCCTGTGAAGCCATAATGCTATACCGTATCTGGAAAAAAAAAACTCACTCTCTTAGTAGCATTCTTCATTTTGTGCAATATTCTTGTTGGAAAACCTCATTACCCATGCATGTTGGTTCCTAAACTACTATGTCACTTTCCTCTTGTGCATTAAAGGCTTCCATGGATTTTAATAATTGAAGTGATGCTGTTGGGTTATACGTTAGGTGTAGTTTCCTCTCCTTTTAGTATCTGGGCAATCTAGGAGATCCAGTTGGAGCCTTAGCTATACATGGATCTTCCTCTAGTACAGGAGGAATCCATATTCCTCTCTTAGAAAAGTACCAGTCTACCTCACGTCAGTGCAACTTATTCTTTCATTTCGTTAATTTTATCTGGGAAAAATAAGTGCATTCTTTGGAGCATATATGATGCAGGACAATCTCAACTTGGATCACATGTTGATGGATGAGTGATTATATTTAAGATTCTTTTCCTCTCCAAAGCTTAATTTCTTCTAGTAGAAAATCAAGAACAGCATATAATTCTCTTCTTTATTGGCTGGACAACTTAGTTTTGTAGACAAACTTCCACTCCAAAACAATAACATAGCTGATTGTAAAATGTAAATAAGCTGAAGTATAGAATAGCTTGGGTATGGCTTAACCCCATCCTCTCCTCGGAGAGGAATTGCTCAAAAAAAAAAAAAAAAGCTGAAGTATAAAGAGAATTTTTCCTCGGTTTGATGGAATCTTCTTATGAAATTGCTGCTCATCAAGATGATATTGTAAATATTACATATAGCAAGTTAGTTTTACTAATTCTTGTTCGGAAAGCATGTAAAATTTCAATTAAGTTTGCATAAAATTAATGTAGATTGATAAAATGATCGATAACCACAAATCAAAGAATTCAAACAAGGGAAATAGGAGGAAGAAAATTAGGCCTATTGGAGGAGTGCAGAAGCAATGTCCAAGGCAGTTTACTCCTTTTTATGTTGGTTTCGTTAGAAAATTGTCTCTAAGAGACATTGAATCTAGCAACTACCTTGTTTGCACTATTTCAAAAAGATGAGTGGAACCCAAGAAGTCTCGTGTCCACAAGAAAACGATTGAGGAAAAGAAAAGGTGAGAGAGAGAGAGAGAGAGAGAGAGAGAGACTCTTTCTACCATGGTTTTTGTAGCCCTTTCATCCATAATTGACCTCCCATAATAAACTCCTCAATGGATCCCAATTGGTCCTTTGGAGACAATGAACTAACAAGTGGAGCGATAGGGATCTTTTAGGAGTAAAAACTGACTCTAAATCTATGGAGCATTTTGCTCCCATTGCCAATGGGAGGAAGGTGCACATGCATCGTGCAATATAGTGACTGTAGTGCAGGCTAAGGCGCATGTGTGGGTTCTTAACTAAGAAAAACAATGCGGGAGTGGAGGAAAACAAAACAAAAAGATAGATACTGCATGGGGTTTCCGCCGTGGCTCGATGCGAGGATGCACCGATGATCCCGCTCACGGAGCAAGGCCGGATGTCGAGCGAACCTGGATCCTTCAGAAGAACAAGCCAAGGCTTACGCGAGGCAAAGTCGCAGATTGTCTCGAGGCGAAGTCGAGGAAGCGGCAGAGGTCGTGGACACACGTTTCTCTCGGAAGCTCTCACACAGAGGCGCAATTTCAGCAATAGCAAAAATCTGAATTTTTTTTTTCTTTCTTTTCCCTTTTTGTAGAGCTAGGGTTTCCAAGGGATGGTTCAGATCGAAGGAAAAGCAAGAAAGGAATGGTGGAGATGCGTTTGGCCAAGAAAGGAAAGGGAAAGAGAGAAATAAGGGAGATATAGAGAGAGAGGAGAGGATGACAAAGGGGGGGAGGTCGAGTGCCTCTGTTTCCGCACGAAAAGAGGGGACAAAAGGGGGGCCGCACATGGGTATGGAGAGAGAGAGAGAGAGGGAGCGACAACTCCATTGTGAAGCCCTATTGAGCTTAAGATAAGCCCAAATAACCCTAATTGAATCCCAATATCTGCCATGTCATCAATATTTAAGTTATTTGCCATCTAACCGTCGGTTTCGAGACTTAATCTCGTCCGTCGGAACCCCACAAACACACACCCACCTAGATTTTATTAATATAATGCAAAAAACTCACCCGAAAAGGTCCGAATTCAATTCGAAAAGCCCTTGGATAAGATCATGGACATCCCCCATGAATTGGGTAACGATTTTGATTACTAATAATGCAATTAAAGGCCTAAAACAATAATAAATGGGTCTGAAAATAGAAAACGCAGCAAATAAACACCTGATGAAGATCAAGTCTGCATCAATCGTTTCTGCTGCGAAAAACTTGTCCTCGAGTTTACGCCGGAAGACATCGTCTGGGAGGGAGACCACCACCGTGGGATCGTCGCTGTGTCTGGATCTGATGATGAATCCCCAACAGATGATGTCTCGAACAGCCGACAATCTCCGGGTCCCTCGCGAAGGAAGTGCTGGAGTTGAGTGAGGACTAGAAACTGCTGAGGACATGAACAGAAGCACGCGAGCTGTAAGCGGTCGGTTCTGTCCCGACAAAGTTGAATTGCTCAAGCGGCTCAGCTGGTTGAAACTCCACAACTAGCTCTGACTGCAGCGATGGTAGAAGCTCCACGGTAGATGGAGGCTCTACATGTGTCTGCCGTAGGGAGAACTGCAGGAGGAGGTGTCTCCTCTGTAAGCTCTGTGGAAGGTAGGAGAAGTTTCTCTGCAGTCACTGCCGGGGGATGTGGCTCCCCTGTAGGCACTGCTGAAAGTGGAAGGAATTGCTCTGGAGTCGCTGAAGGAGGAGGTGGCACCTCTGTAGGCACTAGGAACTGGAGAAGAAAGCTCCATTGGAGGTGGACGCTCCTCAAGTAGTGCCACTGGTGGAATCGAGTACTCCATAGGAGGTGGAGGCTCTACTAGAGGTGGGGGCCTACTATGTTTGATAAGTTTCTTATTCTGTTTCTCTCACCATGCCAACTCATCCTCAATATCGTCAAATAAGAGTTGTGTTTCAATATATCTGGCTTTCAAGGATGGCAATGAAGGACTCTGTAAAATCCATTGAATAAATGGTTTGGAAGATAGATCTAGGTCATGGGCTCGATCTCGAATCAAAGAGGAGTAGCTACGTTCTATCGATGATCTCGGAAAAAGGGTAGGACATGGTCCAAAAGATTTGAATAGTTTAACAAATTCTTTATAGGCTCGGGTATCTAATGGATCAAGCGAATAAGGGAATCGAACGCTATGATAGGACATGACATCAGATTGCTCTGGTACCAACTTGATGTAGGCTCCGATAAAGAGCACTACAATCTTAAGCCCTTAGGTTTTTCCCTTGGTCAACAAACTAAGAGTTAGTTATCAATATGGCACCGTATAACTCAAAAGATAGCAAACATAGGTTATTTCACGTAGTCCTGAAACACTATGCACTCATCATAAAACAAGGATTAAGATCTAACAAGTTAAGATACAATTATTATCTCAAAAAAAAATTTCAGTATATAACCATATTAATCGCAACAATAGATATCAAATTTAAAAGGATAGTATGCATCAGATTTTAATAGAAAAGAAGGGTATGGATGCTTGCTAGGGTTACCGATAGACTAAAGATGACAATTATGTTAATTAGGCATATATTGGGCATCAACTAGAGATGAAACAGGGATGGTTACGGCTGTGATACAGAAGCGGAGGCTATGAAAATAGATGGAGATGATGCGGGAGCGGAGGAAAAACCAAACAAAAAGATAGATACTGCCTGGGGTTTCCGCCGTGGCTCGATACGAGGATGCGTCGATGATCTCGCTCACTGAGCAAGGCCGAACATCGAGTGAAGCCGGATCTTTCGAAAGAACAAGTGATGCGGGAGCAGATTCGACGAGCACACGTTTCGAGACTTGCATGCATCTCGAAACTTGAATAGGAATAAATAATCATTTTCGGATTAATAATCCATGAAATTAGTATTTTCGGAATAAAATATTAATTTCGGAATAAAATATTAATTTCATTCCGAAAATATTATTTTAATCCGAAAATAGCATATTTCGGATTTATTAGTTATGGTTATTTTAAAACCTGATTTTTAGGTAAGATTTGAATAGATTCAAATCTTTTATATTAGGAAGTTAATTAGATAAGATTTGGTAGTTTAAATTATGATGGGAAGTTGAGATTTGGAAGATTGTGAGCCCAAATTATAAGGGACTGCATTTATCTCTATTTTGGTTATTTAAGCAGACCTAATCTCCTCTTGTAAGGCACTGAATGATTGAATGAAAAAAAAAAAATTGTGTGCATTTGCCACGAGTTCTCCTGTGAGAGGAGAGCGAGCGAGAGGCTCAATGCCGATGTGAGATCGGATTTGGCGAGAGGCCAAGGGTGTGAGGCCCCCCCCTTTCATCTTCTTCTTTCTTCCTATCTCTTGCGACGACGATCGACGGCTGTCCTGCATCAAATTTGGTATCAGAGCGGGTTTCGACGGATTCCGCTTCCGTCGGACGATCCGCGGTGTCATTCGAGGCTCGTCATCACCGGCAACCATCAACATCGACATCACCATCAACCCCGATTCACAAGCCCTGTGGCCCCGACTCGCTCGGCCCGACCCTCGTCGTGCAGCCCAGTCGCTGCCGCCGTCGTCCGAGCCTCGTCAAGTTGAGATCCGCCGCTGCCCGACCTCCGGGTCACCCCCTTGCAACCCCAGTCCGTCACCGTCAACCACCGACCGGCTCCTCCCGGATCTGATCCGGCCTCCCGCGCAACTCCGCCGTCCCCGCGATCAGCCCCACCTCAGCCCGTCACTAGTACGTTTTTACCCGTTTTTGCTAATCTGTGAAAAAAAAAAAAAAAAGGTTCTCGTCAGATCTGTGAGGGAATCAGAAAAGGAAAGAAAAAAAAAAGGGGAAAGAAAGAAGAAAAGAAAAAGGAAAGTTAGAAAAAAAAGGGAAAGAAATCTTACCTTATGCTGTTGCTACCTTTGCTTGCCTTCCATGTGCTGGACGCCACCTCCCCTCCTTGCACCTACCAGTACTTGGTTCCCCAAATACTAACCCAAAACAACCCTAAATCATCACACCTTTAATCCATTTCTTTGACCATTTTACCCCTCACCCACACCCTTAGATACCCATCCAAAGGTGTCAATTAATCTCATTGTTCGACAAACCAAAAACAGCCCCTTCACTTTAATTGTTGAACCTGTTTGAATTCGGATCCAACCCGAATAGTCAATTCAGACCCGACAACTTCATTGGGCCATAACTTTTAAACCGGTTGTCGGAATTGGTCGGACAAAATACCAAACTTTAACGATTTTGCGAAACCGATCCAGTTGTGCCCTCTGTGCCTCCATCCAGTCATCCCAACACTACAGAATTACGACTCTGCCCCTGATCGTCATGTTCCATCAGACCGCCCTCTTTGCACAACTTATGGATTGGGTAAAGTCATTGGGTCTTATACTATACCCTTCCACATCCAGTGATTTTATTTATGTTTGGCGCATCACGGATCGAGCCCGAGAGCTGAGTATGCCAACCGACCCCTTTATCCAATGGTTTCTACACCAAGGAGGATCGGCTGAAGAGCGATTTGATGATGTGATGCAACTGATTAGCGAGATTGAGCAAGAGGCTACAATCATACAACGGCGCAAAGTCCGAGCCTCAGTCGGACCTCCATCAGTTGTGTTTCCTGCATCGACGGCTCCACCCGCACCAGTGGTACCACCTCCAGCAGTACCACCAATGGAGATTCCTGAGGATATTCCACATCCGGACGAGTTTCCGAGTTCGGCAGTCGATGATCTTCTGCCTGCTACAGTACCGCCGGTCGAGTCTCCACTTTCTACAGCATCTTCAGTGGATCTGCTATCTCTGCTTTTGCCTCCAGTGGAGCATTCATTTCCTGCAGAGCCGTTATCGGGTGTCGACTTCAACACACTAGTCCCGACAGTTGACTTTCTCGGGTTAGACCTTCCACCCTCGGCTCGGGTACTCCTCCAGTTTCACTTGTATGTGCCTTCCTCCGGACCGGACTACTTCAGCCACTACAACATGCTGCTTGTATGGGATCCGAGAAGCAATTGTTTGATGGCACGACATCCACTACAAGGTCTTCACCATCAGCTACTAACTTTGCCTCCTGCCTGGGCCTCACAGAACTCGAGGTCGAGTTCTTTCGTAGCTGAGGAGTTTGATGCGGGAGCAGATTCGACGAGCACACGTTTCGAGACTTGCATGCATCTCGAAACTTAAATAGGAATAAATAATCATTTTCGGATTAATAATCCATGAAATTAGTATTTTCGGAATAAAATATTAATTTCGGAATAAAATATTAATTTCATTCCGAAAATATTATTTTAATCCGAAAATAGCATATTTCGGATTTATTAGTTATGGTTATTTTAAAACCTGATTTTTAGGTAAGATTTGAATAGATTCAAATCTTTTATATTAGGAAGTTAATTAGATAAGATTTGGTAATTTAAATTATGATGGGAAGTTGAGATTTGGAAGATTGTGAGCCCAAATTATAAGGGACTGCATTTATCTCTATTTTGGTTATTTAAGGAGACCTAATCTCCTCTTGTAAGGCACTGAATGATTGAATGAAAAAAAAAAAAATTGTGTGCATTTGCCACGAGTTCCCCTGTGAGAGGAGAGCGAGCGAGAGGCTCAATGCCGATGTGAGATCGGATTTGGCGAGAGGCCAAGGGTGTGAGGCCCCCCCCTTTCATCTTCTTCTTTCTTCCTATCTCTTGCGACGACGATCGACGGCTGTCCTGCATCAATAAGCCTACGCGAGGCGAAGTCGCGGATCGTCTCGAGGCAAAGTCGAGGAAGCGACCGAGGTCGGGGACACGCGTCTCTCCTGGAAGCTCTCACACGGAGGCACAATTTCAGCAATAGCAAAAATCTGAAATTTTATTCTTTCTTTTCCCTTTTTGTAGAGCTAGGGTTTCTAAGGGATGGTTTGGATCAAAGGAAAATCAAAAAAGGAATGGTGCATATGCGTTTGGCCGAGAAAGGAAAGGAAAATAGAGAGAAATTAGGGAGATAGAGAGAGAAGATAGGACGACAAAGGGGGGGTTGGGTGCCTCGGTTTCCACGCAGAAAGAGGGGACGGAAGGGGGGTCGCGTGTGGGTATGGAGAGAGAAAGGGAGAGCGACAACTCCTTTGTGAAGCCCTACTGGGCTTAAGATAAGCCCAAATAACCCTAATTGAAGCCCAACATGTGCCATGTCATCAATATTTAAGCTATTTACCATCTAACCGTCGGTTTCAAGACTTAATCTTGTCCGTCGGCACCCCGCAAACACCCCCCCCCCCCAAATTTTATTAATATAATGCAGAAAACTCACTCAAAAATGCTCGGATTCAATCCATAAAGCCCTCAGATGAGATCATGGACATACCCCATGAATTGGGTAACAAGTTTGACTACTAATAATGCAATTAAAGGCCTAAAACAATAATAAATGGGCCTGAAAATAGAAAACACAGCAAATTAACACCTGATGAATATCAAGTCTGCATCAATGTTTCTCAAAGGGGAAGTCCATTAGGGAGATCATCAGGTATGACATCAGAAAAGTCTAAAAGAAGGGGTCGTACAGCTAATGGAATCTCAGGAACATCCTCACTATTTTTAGTAACAAGCAAACATACATAATCTTTCCCTCTAAACTCGCTTTCCATTTGTGCTTCGCTAACAATAAGAGTTGTTTTCTTGGGAGTCTTTGCGGGGATAGGAACTGGCTCTTTCTTCATGTTTGGGCCAATTTGTTGGGGCAGAAGAACTATCTTGCGACCATCCTTCAAAAACGTGTAGGTGCTGGAGGCACCACTATGAAGAACTTTCCTATCATACTGCCATGGTCGCCCTAACAATATGTGACACACCTCTAAAGGAATAACATCACACCAAACCTTATCACTGTAGAAGGTTCCAATGGTGAACTTGATAAGGCACCAATGTGTGACATTAACTTCACTTCCTTCCTTGAACCATGACACTTTATAGGTTCGCTTCAGAGGTTCAGTTTTCAGTTTCAACTTTTGGACCATCAACATAGCAACGAAGTTGTCCGTGCCTCCTCTATCAATTAGTAGGTTGCACAATTTTCTATATGATGTGCACGTGGTACGGAAAATATTGCGCCTCACAGATTATCGCTAGGAGCCTTTTTGATTTTATCGGGAGAACTTTGAGGACACATCATCACTGTGAATAACCATGAGTGGTGTTCCGTTCTCATCCCCGACAGCATGTATTTGCTCAGACTCAAACTCTCCGCCCTCATCATCCTCTTGATCCTCCTCATCTTCCTCATTCTCTATATGATTGGCTTCAGGATTGAACTTTCGCTTAGGACAGTCCGTCGATTTGTGTCCAGGCTGGTTGCACTTGAAACACTTGAAAGTGCCCGGAGCTTACCCTAAAATGCCCTTTGGTTTGTTCCATGTGTTTTCTTTAGGTTGGGAAGACTTTGGATCAGGAATAGCTTGATTGTTGTTAGAGGGAGATTTATTCCAGGTATTCTCTTTAGGCTAAGTTGGCTTATTCGCAGAACTAGTGACGCCTTGTTGCTTCCACATCGGTTTGTGGAGTACGATTGATTTGACTCAATTTTCTTGGCTCGCCTATAAGCATCACTAACCTGGTACAAGTCATAGAGACAAACAACTTCTTGAATTGGTAGACGAAGATCGTTAACAAAGCGGGCGACGCTCTGCTCTTCGTCTTCGTGGAGATCATTGCGTTATTGCATCTTGTAGAACTCTTCAGTGTATTCGCCTACAGACTTATTGTTTTGCTTCAGGTTCTTGAACTTTTGAAGATGTTTTGCTTGTAGTCAGTGGGGAGAAATTTTCGGTCCATATTTCCTTTCATGCGTTCCCAAGAATTGATCTTGCCCTTTCCTTTTCGGACCCAGGAACCTTGGAGTTGCTTCCACCAGATCAAGGCATGACCCTTCAATTTGAGACTAATGTATTTAACTTGCTTATCCTCAGGATGCTCTTTCCACTCAAAGAACTAATTGATCCTATCTACCCAGTAAAGGTACTCTTCGGAATCCAAGCGACTCTCAAAGTCTCCAACATCAACTTTAATCCCATGATCTTATCCCTTTTGTGGTCTCTCCTCTCGTCCTCGCTTATGCCTATTACGCCTCTGGGGAATTGTTTCTCCCATGCTTAACTCTTCACTGTCAGAATCAGTGCTAGGTTGGTTCCGATTTACTCGATTGGCATTGTACCGAAGGGGTATTTGGAGAGCAGTCAACGCTAGTGTGACTTGATCAAGTTGGGCTTGTATTTGATCTCTGAAGCGTTGTTGCCTAGCAACTTCTTGCCAAGTAGCCGATAGGTTACCCTGATTCGGATTTGGGATCGAGTTTTGGGCATTATTCCAATTTGGTTCACCCATGGGAACTTGCCCGAGGATTGTTGGTTTCCTAAATAAAATGGAATTTTTTTTTGTTGGCTATTTTTTAGGGTCCCTTAATACCGAACAAGTCAGTAAAGGTGTCCTAATTAGCCGGATGCATGCAATATGGATGAGAAATAATTTTCTCGAAAAACATGCATGATTATAGATGCTACACGAACAGAAAGATAAAAATTAAAATTAGGGAAGCAAGCATGCAAGATGATGTGTTTGTGATTCTAGGAGTAGAAGTGTGCTTTGATACCAATTGATGCAAAATCAGTTGCGATACACGGAAGCTAGCTAACTTTAGAACAAGTTATGACTTCAATTAGATAACTAAAAGTAAAATTCAGCAAGCACTAAATCAAAGCAACCGAGTTTGCATCAAATCTTCACTTCTTATCCAGTTACCCACATTACTAGTAGACTGGACTTTATTATTTTGTTTGGTCGCATGATCTCAACTCCTGAAGAAAGATTGAACAAATGAAACATTACTTATCCTGTTTTTCTGCCATTACTATTCACAGGTTCACCTGCACGAACAGTTGGGTGGCGCGATCCTGGTTTCATACACACAAGTTTTTTGAAGGATTTATGGCCAAATTTAATGTATGCAATTTCTATTTCTACATGTTTTTGTGCTTTTGTTTACAGTCGAACTCTTCTAGACGTTCAATAAAATGAGCAAATGATAAGTTGATAATCAGTTGGACTGTCCAATTGTTTGTAAATTTATCCATGAGTGATCATATAAATCATAATAATCTTATATATCAATTACGGGAATATTGATTCACTTCATATTTCCGGCTTATAGTTGGTGCCATAGAGATGAATGCAATACCCTAGATCAAATATTGCCTTCTACCTGCTTGTCAAGACTCTTCGCTAGTCTAGTGGAACCTTGGAGAATTGTTCCTTGATTGCATGAGATTAAACCAATAATGCAGGTCTTTCTGCCTATCAACTAGATTTCTAGGTTTCTTTGCAAGCCCCTTTCCTGCTATGTTGCCTTGATCGGATTTCGGCACCGACCTTAGAGAGTTGACATCAGATTGACATGCGGTTGTAAATTTTGGTAAATCTTATCATGGAGCCTTCTCAATTGGAGTTTTGCTCCATAGTAGACCACATGTTGATGGGATAAGACTTAGATTATGATTACAATGATGAGTCTCATATATTGATGTTGCAGCTATACTTACAAGCTTGGACATAGATTGTACAATGGTTCTCATGTTTGGAGTCAGTTATATAGCTTCAGAGCATCTCCATACCCTGGACAAGACTCTTTACAGCGTATTGTCGTCTTTGGTGATATGGGAAAGGTAAGATCTATCTTGTCTTGCTTTGCATGTTGATAAGTCTCCTATAAAACTCACTTCTCAAGAAACTTTGTGTGTCCATCTTACTTTGCATGTCCACCTTGTGTCTGATAATGAGGAAACACTTCCACGATACAACATTCTTTCACTACAACTAACTCTCTGTATTAGGTTCTCTCTACAACATTCTCTCACTCCAACAAACTGTTATTTTCATTTGGTTTGCACACTGCACAAAACACTCCCGACTCCGTTTTAATAAACAATGGATAAATAGAAATTCCAGGATTCATAGTATCAATAAACTATGATTTTTCTCCTAACTATAAACTATATGTTACACACCGCAATTGAAGTGAACTTGCTCCTAAGCTGAATTTTTTATTAGAAAATGAAAAAAACATACCGTTGCATACTATTTTGTACTGCATTGAGCTCTGTTAATCTTTCAACCATAATTGTCTCTCTTTCATATATCACCGTAGCCATCCACCTTCCTTGATGAGAGGACAACCGTCCCCCATTCTTTTAATGTGATCAAAATAGTCTATGGACTCCCTCTGCGATCAAAATAGTCTATGGAGCCCTAGGAAGCAAGAACACGAATACGGTTATGGATACATATGCGACATGAATACGGGACATGATAAATCTTGAAAAACTAGGGCATAGGTACGGCAAGGATACGACGAAATATATATATATATATATATATATATATATATATATATATACAATAAAAATATGATTAATTTCTATTTTCAGTTCAAAACATATATAATAGAGTATAACATTCAAGTATGTAAGTATGCAAGCAAAATGCCACAATATAAACCATTCATCGACGACCAAATAACGATCGATATCACCAAATGTCCTGGGTCCAAATTATACTCAAAGAGTGATCATCATTACATCATTCAAAATAAAAAATAGCAACCATCAAGTCACTAGGCATAACAAAATAACACATCACTCCAACATCTAAACTTCAATCGGGGTGTCAACATCATCATCACCATTGATGAACATAACCGCCTCCAAGTCTGGCTCATTGAGAGACAACTCTGCTATCTCAAGCACTCTGGCACCCTCGAGCGAATCAAATGCATCTTCTCCAAGGTCCCACATCTTGGTATCTCCTTGCAAGTATTGTGGGCTTCGCCTCGAGCGAAGACGGAGGTTGGTGTGCACAAACACCAAATCTTGGCCACGTTGCGGTGTCATGTTGTTCCTCCTCATCGAATTTATGAAGGAGTACGTGCTCCAATTCCAATCACAACAAGAGGAGGGGCACAGTTGCCCAAGTAGTTTTAAAGCTAAAGTTTGTAGCATAGGTGTGCAAGCCCCGTACATCACCCACCAATTATTCAGATCCATCTCTCCTTTATTTACTTAGCTATCGCTATCTCCAAACTCTCTGGTATATGACGAGAACTTGGTGAATTCAACATTCACAGTTTGACGATCCTCCACACTTACAAGTTACAAAATACCTATTGAAGCACTTGTTCCTCTCATTTGCTATCTCCAAGTCTTTATGTGGAGGAGTCCGATTAGGAGCCTCCCTTAACCACGTCATGCTATAGTACCTACAAAATAAAAGTACAACAATAAAAAAGTAAAAGATGACGATTCTACTAAGGAAGAAAGATAGGCTATATTTACTATTTGCAAATGTAAAAGGAAGGGAGTAAAGTGGGGTTACCTTGGATTTAGAGAATGAGCCAAGCAATGAAGTGGAGTGTTGCTCTTGTTCCATTGATCGACCGAAATTATATGCACAACCTAGTAGAATGGCGACACCTCATCGTCTCGCCTCTTCTCATGTCGATAGATGGATGTCGTCACATTCTCAATCATGGAGTTTCACATGTCATACATTAAGTGAAGCGAAGGCCTATCCATGATTCTGTATCAGCTATTCTCCAAATCCCATAGATCGGATCCGTGAAGGTAATGATGTACTCGATCTTATCTCACCGCAAGTCATCAAGCACCTTCTCTTTGACAAATTGTGACTTCGCAACATCATTCTCCCTATAGTAAGACCATTGATCACTAATTACCATATTTTGTAGCCCACGCTTGAGTAGCTTGAATCTCCTTAGCATCATCACCACTGAAGCAAAGCGAGTCTCCATAATTGTTAACATCTTCAAGTTCACAAATCCATTGAACATGGTAAGACGCATTTGCTTCGGTGTTCTTCGCCGCACATATGTTCTTCAATGCCAAGTTGAGGGTATGAACTGCATGTGCCGTCCATAAGATGTGAGGATATTGAGCCTCAGTAAGTAACTTCGTCGCCCTACACATGGGAGCGTTGTCGGTGATCACTTGAACAACATGTTAAGGTCCAACCTCCATAATCATCTCCTTTATCAACTTGGCAATGAAGTACTTGTTCTTGTACTCACCCTTACAATTGACCGCTCTAAGAAACATCGGCTCACTTTCGGTCACCGCCATTAAGTTAATTAGAGGCCTCTGTTGTGCATCAGTCCATCCATCGCTCAATATGCTCTTCCCTTTTTCCTTCCACGAATGTCTAACCGGTTCCAACAACCTTTCAAGGTTTGCCCTCTCCTTTTGTAGTAGTGTGGTCCTTAACATGTTGTAGCCGGGTGGAATGTACCCATTGATGCTATTGCTAGCGGCAAACGTGTAGAAGCTAAAATAATATGGATTCCTCGCTAGATGAAATGGCCAACCTGCATAAAAGAACATCCGTACAATTTCTTCATGCAATTGCTTCTTAGCTTGGAGATTAAATGCCCTCTCCAGTGCACTGCTTCCACCGACATTTCTCTTTCTTGGATCATATTCAAAGCCTTCTTGCCTAAAGGACCCTATGGTTCCTATCCCTCGGCCTAGTACACCCGATAATTGGGTCATGTTAAATGAACTAGGCGAAGGGACGTAATTGGGGATTGCATTTTTACCTATTATTTCAGCTTCATCTACTACCCTTTGCATCTCATTCACTTGTTCCGCTTTCACCTTCTGGCATACTGCAACACCAAATCCCTCCAGTCTCGATAAGTGTGCCTTCACCCTTGGACATGACCCCCTCATCTCCGTCTGACAATAATTGCAAATGGATGTTGCATTTCCACCTTTTTTGGCTCTTTGTGACTATTACATACTTCAATAATGGAGGCCTATCGATGCCATCCTCTTCCGTCCCCGTGGAACTACTCCCAGTGCCATTAACACCACCACCAACAGTACTCATGTATTCTTAACTAATCATTATCCTATATTACATGAAATAAGTTGATAAAAAATACAACAAGCATATACAACACGGGCAAAGTATTATACTATTACTATAGATCAATTCTCTAGGTGTATCAAAATGATAGAAGTTGTATTGTCTGTCCATTTCAACCGTTAATTTGATGAGCTTATGAAATGCTTAGAGGTTTCAGAACTTGCTGATTTTTTGTGAGGATGATCATCTCAACATAGATATCATATCCACAAAAATTAGCAAATTTGGAAACCTCTATGGATGTTAATAGAGGAGCATACATTGAAGCCTTCAATGTAGGGCATACAAAGTCACGCTCTCATATATATATATATATATATATATATATATGGGTCAGGATCGGATGACTCAGCAAATAACCCAACACCCTTTGATACACCTAGAGGTTTTAGAATGGGCTGATTTACGGTAGACATGTTGTCTATGGTATGTTGATCATCCTCACAAAAAATTAACCCATTCTAAAACTTCTAGGTGCATCAAATGCGCTCTTCAAATCAATGGTTAAAATTGACAGTCAAAAACCGTTGATTTGAAGAGCGCATTTGATGCACCTAGAGGTTTTAGAATGGACTGATTTTTTGTGAGGATGATCAACATACCATAGATAACATGCCTACAAAAAATCAGCCCAATCTAAAACCTCTAGGTGCATCAAAAGGTGCTGGGTTATTGCTGGGTCAGCCGATCCCGATATATATATATATATATATATATATATATATATATATATATATATATATATATATATATATATATATATATATATATGGGGAGGGATACTCTTACTCATGGCCTCTTACTCATATAGTTACCTATAATCCGGGCCGTCCATTAGATCTCGACGTACGGTTCAGATTAGATGGGGAGTTAAAGCAATGGTGTCCGCATTAAATGCCCATATTAAAAGCCCGCATTTAATGCGGATTCCATTGCTTTAACTCCCCATCTAATCTAAACCGTACGTCGGGATCTAATGGACGGCCCGGATCATAGGTAATTATATGAGTAAGAGGCCATGAGTAAGAGTATCCCTCCTCTATATATATATATATATATATATATATATATATATATATATATATATATATATATATATATATATATATAGGGGGCGGGGAGCCTGCACCCGGGGTGCAGCGTTAACGCTGCACCGCCCCCTTGTTTTACCTACCTAGAAGGTTTGGAATTGGATGAAATTTGGTGAGGGTGTTGTCTAGGGTAAGGTGATCCTCACAAATTTTCATCAAATTCCAAAACTTCTAGGGGGGTCAAATGGTCGAAACAAAATCAGTCGTCCGCAGTCACCGTTAAAATCTGCAGATTTTGCTTCGACCATTTGACCCCCCTAGAAGTTTTGGAATTTGATGAAAATTTGTGAGGATGACCTCATCAAATTTCATCCAATTCCAAAACTTCTATGTAGGTAAAACAAGGTTGAGGTGCAGCGTTGTTGCTGCACCCTGGGTGCAGGCTCCCCGCCCCCATATATATATATATATATATATATATATATATATATATATATATATATATATATAGAGAGAGAGAGAGAGAGAGAGAGAGAGAGAGAGAGAATACGGGGTATGAGCTGACAGCCCATTTGTTGGTTTAAGCTGTCAACGGCAGCCATCCGATTACCATCATCTAGCCGTTCATTTTTTTTTTAAAAAAAACAGCTTTTTAACAGCTGTACCCCCCCTCTCTCTCTCTCTCGATCTCGAGCAGCAGCCCGACCACCCTCTCCCCGACCACCCTCCACCTCCGGCTCCGGCTCCCCCCTTTGGCTCCTGCTCCGGCTCCCCCCCTCCGGCTATTGCTCCCCCTCCAGCACCCCCACCTCCGGCTCCCCTACTACCCTCCCCCCTCGGGCTCCGGCTCCCCTTTGGCCGATCGCAGTCCCCTCGCCCCTCCGGCGCCGGCCGATCGCAGTCCCCCCCTTCTCCGGCGCCGTCACACCAACTCCGACCGCACCTCCGGTGCCGATCGCACCAACCTCGACCGCACCTCCACCTCCGACGAGTGCGATCCATCATCAAAGGGGGTGCCGGAAGGGGGTGACGTCGGAGCCGGAAGGGGGGAGTCGGAGCAAGAGCCGTTGCCGGAGGGGGGAGCCGGAGCAAGGGTCGGAAGGGGGAGCCGGAGGTGGAGGGTGGTCAGGGAGAGGGTGGTCGGGCTGCTACTTGAGATCGAGAGAGAGAGAGAGAGAGGGTACAGCTGTTAAAAAGCTGGTTTTTTTTTTAAAAAAATGAACGGCTGGATGATGGCAATCGGATGGCTGCCGTTGACAGCTCAAACCAACAAATGGGTTGTCAGCTCATACCCCGTATTCTCTCTCTCTCTCTCTCTTTCTCTCTCTCTCTCTCTATATATATATATATACATATGTTACAAGAGAGAGGGAGAAGGAGATAGTTGCACATGGGAATGGCGGCTGCGCTCTCACGAATCCGTGATCGCCTCTTGTTTATTCATAACACATATATAGAGAGTTAGGGATAAGGGATAGACGTGTCGGTTAGATGTATCCCACCAAAGTGGGCAGCCACATATATCCGTAACACTCCCCCTTGGATGCCCATTTTTCAAAACATTGCCTCGTTAAAACCTTACTAAGGAAAACCCAATGGGACAAAACCTTTAGTGAAGGAAAAAGAGTACAACGCGTTCTTCAGGAACGTAGTTCTTCAGGAACAGATTCGTCTGGAATCTCAGATTCTTTTGGAATCTTAGTGGGTGCTACTTACACTGCCTCATTAAAACCTTTCGATGGGAAAACCCTGTGGGAAAAACCTCATCGCAGGAAAAAGAGTACAATGCGCAAAAGACATTCTTCTGGATGTCTCCATCTGCATCTGCAGGATGCTCCCCCTCATCTTTATCCTACATTCTATTACAAGCATTGCTTACATCAATCTTCAAAAGAAAAATACTCCCTCCCCCTAATACAATTAAGATGCTACTTCCCACCCTGTTAATACATCAATTTAAAATAAAATTCACATGCTATGTTGGTGAAGTCTCCTCATGCCAATCTGATGCACCAACTTCTGGAATGTAGACTTTGGAAGCACCTTGGTGAAGAGATTTGTCAGGTTCTCATCTAACTTCTCCTGCTTTATAATAATCTCTTTCATTTTCTTGGAATTCATGGGTGCAGAAGAATTTCGGGGAGATGTGCTTGGTCCTGTCGCCTTTGATGAAACCACTTTGAATTTGAGCTAGGCATGCTGCATTACTTTTTAAGAAAACACATAACATGTTTGTGATCTCCCGTTATGGGGATCAAATAAATAACCAGAGTCTACATATCCAATTGGGTTAGTCCTTTTACATGAACAATATAAACCAATGTCAAATGTCCCCTTTAGGTATCTAAACATGTGCTTTATACCATTCCAATATCTATGTGTAGATGCAGAACTATATCTAACAAGTAGATTAACAGAAAATGGAATATCAGATCTAGTGCATTGAGATAAATAAAGAATTGCACCTATTGCACTTAAATAGGGTACTTCAGGACCCAAGCCGTCTTCATTTTCTTTTCTAGGCCTGTATGGGTCTTTGTTAACATCTAAAGACCTTACAACCATGGGTGTACTCAGTGGATAACACTTATCCGTATTAAATCTCTTCAGGAGATTTTCAGTATATTTGTTGATGGACTAAGGTCTCATCCTTATTGCGTTCGATCTGCAGGTCGAGGCAAAATTTGTCTCACCCAGGTCTTTCATTTCAAACTCCTTTTTAAGATATCCAGCAGTCTTCTCAATCTCTTCGGGAGATCCTATTAGATTTATATCATCTACATATACTGCTGCTATTGTAAATCCATTCTGGGATTTCTTAATAAATACGCATGGCCATATAGTATCATTTTTATAGCCTTTCCTAGACAGATATTCACTGAGCCGATTGTACCACAATCTTCTGGACTGTTCCAGACCGTACAATGCTCATTTTAATCTAATTGAATGCGTATTTCTAGATTTGGAGTTTGGTAAATCAAATCCTTCAGGGATTTTCATATATATTTCACTGTCTAGGTTACCGTATAAGTAAATCAAATCCTTCAGGGATTTTACGTGGTTCAGTGTCATTATCATCACCCTTTATTATCTCATTTGTCGTAGTATATAAGAATATATCATCAACGACTATTTCTTTTCTATTCCATATTTCCCCTGAGTATGTGTAGAACACAGATATCTTATCATTGTTGGGTACCGGTACCTCTTTCCCAGTCTCTTCTAGGATCTGGGGAATAACCTCTGCCGGAGCGATATGCTTTAATTTGGGGAAATTGGATTTTTGATTCATAACATCTTCCGGGCCGTCATGAATCCTCTCTTCAGGAGAGTTTATATTAAAAACAGCTTCTTTAGGAGCTGTAGGGTGTAATATGCTATTTAATCTCCTCTTCCAGGGAGCTAAATCTTTGGAACCTATAGGTCTGCCACGCTTCTGGCTTGTGTCAGACTCATTTACTGCCATTCTCCTAACATCATGCTCACATTGGGGAGTTCTGGGGTCTAGATAAGACAGAGTGGAAGTATTCCACGATAATTCACGTCGTTCCTTCTTGGACGGGACGTTCATTATCTTTCTTATCTCCCTCTAACGACGGGAAGACTGTCTCATCAATGTGACAATCCACAAATCTTGCGGTAAAAATGTCACATGTTAAGGGTTCTAAATATTTGATAATGTGATAAGAAATGACCACAAAAGTTTTCTACGATCGTTTTCATCATTATTGTCCTAGGATATCCTAGATGATCATACCAGATATTAAAAATCATAGGATTATGGAGCTTCTGGCTCACTATTTGTCTTGGATTAGTACTGAGCTGCTGGCTCATGTTTCCATGTGACTCAACAACCCAATGTGAGTGAAGTATATCCCTAAGGATAAATTGGAGAATTTTTCTAGAGTAAACTTCTGGTTTTAAACACTAGAGGTTATACAAAGAATTCATTGTTCCCCTCGCTCAGGGTTTCTATGTGATACCCATTTGCTCTTATATCTCTGAAACTGAGTAAGTTTCTTTTAGAGTTACTAGAGTATAAGGTAGATTGTATAAAGATATAAGTTCCATTAAGTAACACTAGGTGTGCTCCATCGGAGCCTTCTATTATCTGAGCGAGGCCAGCTATGGTATATATTCATGTCTCTCTTGGATTCTATTTCCTTACAGAGAAATAAAGTATTATTTGATATAAGATTCTGGCAACTCAGATATATAGGAAATGAGAAATATGTAATAAGAGAGATCTAAAAGATATCAAACAACCGAAATATCAACTATAATAAAACAAACAACCGTTCTGATAAAAATAAACGATATGATAGTCTACCAAGCAAATGAAATATTAACTACTAGAAACCAAACAGCTGTTCTAATAAACGATAGCAGTTTATCACTAAAAATATCCTGTCCCCCCTAGTTGTCGTTGAAGAAATCAGAAGTTGTGAGCTTGGTTTTTCCTTGCATCTCATTGAGTTCATCTTCAAGGAGGTCATTATTGTCGAGGTCAAACATTGCATTACCCTCAGCTTTCTGTGATGCTTGAAAGTTTGCCACCTCTTCTTTAGATGTACGACAGTTGCGAGACCAATGACCTTCACGCCCACACTTGAAACAAGTGTCTGTAGGCCATTTATTATAAGGAGAGTCTTCCGTCACTTGTTCTGCGTGCCAGGGCTTGTTATTCTGTTTCTTGAAATTTGTATTTTGCTGCGGATTGAGTCCACCTCTGCTGGGGTGGCCACGCCTGCCTCTACGTTGGTAGCCTCCTCTGCTGGGGTTGCCACCTCTGTCGCCCCTGCCACTTCTGCCGGAGTGGTTATGGCGACCACCTCTTCCAAACCTTCCTCTGTCTCTACCTCTGTGGTATCCTTCATTGGCATGCGCTTCAGGGAACGCCAATGCTCCAGTTGGTCTGGAGTTGTGATTCTTCATAAGAACTTTATTGTTCTCCTCTGCAACTAGGAGTACCGAAATCAGATATGATATTTTCTGGAAGTTTCGCTCCCGATATTGTTGTTGCAGTAGGACGTTCGTTGCATGGAAGGTGGATAGAGTCTTATTGATCATCTGTCCTTGGGTAACTGGCTCTCCACATAGCTCAAGTCGGGACACGATGTTAAACATTGCAGAATTATATTCTGCGACCGATTTAAAATCTTGGTAGCGTAGGTTTATCCATTCATTCCTCGCTGCTGGGAGGATGACAGCCCTTTGATGATCATATCTAGCCCGTAGGGATTCCCACAGAATTACAGGGTCTTCAATGGTTAAATATTCGTTCTTCAGGTCTACATGTAGGTGACGACGCAGAAAGATTGTCGCTTTAGCCTTGTCTTCAGGGCTAAGGCTTTCTGTGCCTGTAGGCTTTATAATCGCCTTACCTAACTTGATTGATTGTAGATGGAGCTTAGCATCTAGCCTCCATGCTAAGTAATTATTGCCGTTGACATCAAGTGCGGCGAACTCCAACTTTGCAAGGTTAGACATCTGGGGACGGAATAGGAGCCTAGTCAATGGATAGATTAAAGGCTATCGGATTCTAGGAACATCGAAATCCTAACCGTTATGGAACTACGGGTCCTCTTCATAGTGGAAAAACTAGTTAAGATGTATCCATAGCCACATTGTACTGTCTCGGCTGACAAGGGCCGAGCTCACACACAGGATATGGATGAGTTTAAAGATTATCATTTTAACTAGTTGACATGTGTCCATAAACAAATAATATTCGGTATTGGCACTGACAATAGTGAAAATCATTTTATCTAACAATGATAAAATTAATACACACTACGAGATATAAGATATCTATCTTGAATAACAAAGTGAAAAATGGCCAACAAATAAAAATCACTTGAACCGATTTAATTAAGCAAGATATCTACAACTATATGTTCATAAGCAAGTGATATGATATAATGAAACACAATTAGAGTTTGTAAGATCGGATCATTCCAATGCATCCGGAGCAGACACAAAAGCTAAGATCCATATTTGGATCGTCTAGATCGGGTCTAGATCAAGTTCACAAGCATATAACTAAAATCGATGATCCAAATTAAACATGCATTAACTTATTTAAATTGATAAGATCAGACCATACCGATAAGTCCGGAATGGCCCAAATACTCAATAACCATATATAGATCGCTGAAAACGGATCTATATTGGACTCGAGATCACAATATCAAATAAAACGGTTCAGATTAAAAGCATATATTAAATAGTTTGAATTTGAAAAATCAGACCGTACCGATGCGTCCGGAATGGTTCAAATAGTCAAGATCCATTCTTGGATCAAACAGATCGGGCCAAGATTGGGCCCACAATCACAAAATAAAACTGACGGTCTAGATTAAATCAGACAGATAAATATATGTGAATGCATGGTAGGATAGATGGGTCGGGTCTGCCCATACAGTTGGGTCGGGTCTGTAAAAATACAGATCGGGTCGGGCCTGCACTGTTATATTAAACAGTCGGGTCGGGCCTGTGAAAGGAGTCGGGTCGGGCCTGATCTGGGCTCGGGTCTGGATCTCGGCTCGGGTCTGGTCGGGTTAAGATAAATGTGATTGGGTTTTAAAAACCCAAAAAACTGTAAACCCTATCCTCATCTTCCCCGATTTCATCGGGAAAAATCCTAACCGATCACGGGATCGGATCGCCGCCGCTCGTGCGTCGTCCGCCACCGCTCGAGCAGGAGCAGACCGCCGCCGCTCGCGCGCCGTCCGCCACCGCTCGCAACCGCAACCCGCAGCCGTAGTGCCGCCGGTGAGCGCAGCCCGCTGCTGTTGCCGGCGAGCGCAGCCCGCAGCCGTTGCCGGCGAGCGCAGCCCGCAGCCGCCGCTCGCGCAGCCAGCCGCTATCGGTCTCTCGCGTGGATCGTCGTCGATGGTGGGCTGTCCGGCCGGTGCTGATCCGGTCGGTCGTGGGTAATGCTGGATCTATGGTCCGGCGAGGTTTCGACCAAGGGTTGGCCGTGGGCTATCCGGTCGGAGATAGACTCGGATCGTGAGTGGCCAGAGAAACTACGGGGAAGATGATCTAAGGCGTTGGCAGCCCGCTGCTGGTGCCGGCGCAGGTGAGCGCAGCCCGTTGTTCGCACATGCCGGGGGAAAAAGGTGAGTTCTCGAGCGTACCTTACGTTCGTCGCTGTTGCGATGGGACGGAGGAGAAACTCTTCTCTCTTCTTGTTGCTCTCTCTGTTTTTCTTCTCTTCTCTTGCTTCTCTCTCCTGCTGTATCGAACGGGACTTGGAGCCAGTCGTGCTGATAACGTATTACGAGAGAGAGGGAGAAGGAGATAGTTGCACACGGGAATGGCGGCTGCGCTCTCACGAATCCGTGATCGCCTCTTGTTTATTCATAACACATATATAGAGAGTTAGGGATAAGGGATAGACGTGTCGGTTAGATGTATCCCACCAAAGTGGGCAGCCACATATATCCGTAACAATATATATATATATATATATATATATATATATATATATATATATATATATATATATATATATATATATATATATATATATATATATATATATATATATATATATATATATATATATATATAGAGGAAACGGGAAATGAGCTGCCAGCCCATTTTGACGAAATGGGCAGCCACCTATTTGAAGCCCTTAGGAGTTTTAGAATGTGCTGATTTTTTGTGAGCATAAGCATCTTATCGTAGATAGAACACCCACAAAAAATCAGCACATTCTAAGACTCCTAGGGGCTTCAAATGTTAAAAGTTTTATCGAACGTCCGTTGTAACCGTTAATCTGAAATGTAACATTTGATGCCCCTAAAAGTTTTAGAAACTGCTGATTTTTTGTGGGTGTGCTATCTAAGGTAAGGTGTATATGCTCACAAAAAATCAGCACATTCTAAGACTCCTAGGGGTGTCAAATGGGCGGCTGCCCATTTTGTCGAAATAGGCCGCCAGCCTATACCCCGTATCCTCTCTCTCTCTCTCTCTCTATATATATATAGCAGTGATACATTGCGGCCGGGGGTTAACGTGCGGATTCCGTGCGGCGGGCCGGGCGGTGTACGGGCCGTCCGATCGGGATTCAGCCCCCCCACCGACAGATCGCTGTTACTATGGCGGGCACAATAACAGCGATTTCGGTGGGGGGGTTGAACCCCGGCCGTCCGATCGTCGTGAATCGAACGGCATAAATCTTTCCGCTCCGATTAAAAGTTATATCCGTTCGATCGAATGATCGAACGGATGAGATCCGTGGAAAACGATTGAATAGGACAAAAAATCATCACCGGAGCGGAAAGATTTATGCCGTTCGATTCACGACGATCGGACGGCCGGGGTTCAGCCCCCCCACCGACCGCAGCTGTTACTGTGGCGGGCACAGTAACAGCGATTTCGGTGGGGGGGTTGAACCCCGACCGTCCGATCGTCATGAATCGAACGACACAAATCTTTTCGCCCCGGTTAAAAGTTATAGCCGTTTGATCGAATGATCGAACGGATGAGATCCGTGGGAAACAATTGAATAGGATAAAAAATAATGATGATTTTTTGTCCTATTCAATTGGTTCCCATGGATCTCATTCGTTCGATCATTCGATCGAACGGCTATAACTTTTAACCGGGGCGGAAAGATTTGTGCCGTTCGATTCACGACGATCGGACGGTTGGGGTTCAACCCCCCCCCCCCCCCCCCACCGAAATCGCTGTTACTGTGCCCGCCACAGTAACAGCTGCGGTCGGTGGGGGGCTGAATCCCGATCGGTTGATCGGACGGCCCGTACACCCCCCGACCCCCGCCGCACGGAATCCGTACGTTAACCCCGACCGCAATGTATCACTACTATATATATATATATATATATATATATATATATATATATATATATATATATATATATATATATATATATATATATATATATGGGGAGGGATACTCTTACTCATGGTCTCTTACTCGTATACTTACCTATGATCCGGTCCGTCCATTAGATCCCGACGTACGGTTCGGATTAGATGGGGAGTTAAAGCAATGGTGTCCGCATTAAATGCGGGATTTTAATAAGGGCTTTTAATATGGGTATTTAATGCGGACACCATTGCTTTAACTCACCATCTAATCCGAACCGTACATCGGGATCTAATGAACGACCCGGATCATAGGTAACTATATGAGTAAGAGGCCATGAGTAAGAGTATCCCTCCCCTATATATATATATATATAGGTTCGGTCCGTTCGGAGGACATTGTTTTTAAACTCAATTTTTTACACCGATTTTCAAATCATTAGATAGAGGTTTCAGAAGTTGTTGATATTTTTTGAGCATAATCACATTGTCTTATATAACACATCCATAAAAAATTAGCACATTCTAAAGTCTCTAGACTTATTAAATGTGCTCTCCAAATTAACGATGAAAATGGACGGCCGATAAAGCCTTTTAGATTTGATGTACTTAGAGGCTTTAGAATGTGTTGAGTTTTTGTGGATGTGCTATCTAAGATAAGGTGATTTTGCTCACAAATAATCAACAAATTCTGAAACCTCTATCTAATAGTTTGAAAATTGGTGTAAAAATTTAAGTGCAAAAATAGTGTCCCCCGATTCTGACCCATATATATATATATATATATATATATATATATATATATATATATATATATATATATATATATATATATATATATATATATATATATATATATATATATATATATATATATATATATATATATATATATAGGGGAGGGATACTCTTACTAATGGACTTTTACTAATAGATTTACTAATGATCTGGGCCATCGATTCTGATCTGATGGATGGCTCAGATTAAAGCTGACTGCCATCCTCTCTCTCTCTCTCTCTCGATCGAGCGTAGCCCCCCCGACCTTCCCCTCCGGCGCCCCCGGCAGCCCCGACCTTCCCCTCCTGTGCCTCCGGCAGCCCCGAACTTTCCCTCTGGCGCCCCCGGTAGCCCTGACCTTCCCCTCCAGTGCCTCGGCAGCTCGACCTTCCCCTTCGGCAGCCCCGACCACAGTAGGTTTGCTCGATCGATCGCAGCCCCGATCGGCAATCTCGACCTTCCCCTCCGGCAGCCCCAACCCGACGGTGAATCGCACTCGCCCCAACCGGCTGTCACCCTTGACGGTGAGGTCAGGGGTGACTGCCGGAGGGGGCGAGTGCGATTCATTGTCGGGGGTATTCACCGAAGGGGGGCCGGAGCCGGACGCCGCGAGTGCGATTCACCGGCCTCCGACGGCGATTCAGCGACCGACGGGGAAGAGGGCTACCGGAGCCGAAGAGGAAGGGGCTGCCGGAGGTGGCGGAGGGGAAGGGGCGACTAGCGGGGAAGAGGGCTGCCGGAGCCGGAGGGGAAGGGGGCTGCCGGCTATGCAGTCAAAGTCGGTAGTCGGCCTTAGTCGGCCAAGGGCCGACTAGGACTAGTCGGGACTAGTCGGGACTAAATCGGGACTAGTCGGCCAAAACTTATTCTAACCCCTCCCCCCCCTCCCTAAACATATATGATATATGAACTAGTATAAATGTCAATAAGTATATGATATTAGTCGGTTAATAACAATACATACCTTCACACTTCACAACATGGGTATAAATACATAAGTAACAGTCTAACAAAACACAGTTGTATTGGCTTCATGCCCATGCCAAAAGACTCAGAACTAAGAATTCATCACAATGTTTGTTTGATGATGTTTAATCAGTGAACAACCCCAATTTTGATTATAGGGTTATATGAATATCAACAAATAAACTAATTATTTGTCTATGTTTTTATCGGAGATTCTCAGGTGCTCAACAGATGATTACAGGGAAGAGCCATAGTTGTGAGTCTTGCTACTCAAGACTTTGAGCCAATGTAAAAAAATCCAAACAAAATTGCTTGCAAAGACTTCTTTCAAAAAAAAATTTGCTTGCAAAATACTGCCTGGGGACTAGTCGGCAGTCGTTAGTCGGGGACTAGTCGGGCTAATCGGGTCTAGTCGGGGACTAGTCGGGCTACCGCCCAGCAATGAAAAAATCCAAATAAATCGGTCGGCAAAATGCCGCCCAGCGACTAGTCGGGGACTAGTCCCGACTTTGATAGCATAGGCTGCCGGAGGTGGCGGAGGGGAAGGGGGCGGCCAGAAGTGGAGGGTAGTCGGGGAGGGGGATTGGTTGGGGCTGCTGCTCGATCGAAAAGGATAAAGAGAGAGGAGGGAGGGATAATCTCAGCCATCCATCATCACCGAACGGAGGGCTGGGATCATTAGTAACTATATTTGTAAGAGTCCATCATCGCCGAACGGAGGGCTGACCCAGCAATAACCCAACACCTTTTGATTCACCTAGAGGTTTTAGAATGGGCTGATTTTTTGTAGACATGTCTGTGGTATGTTGATCATTCTCACAAAAAATCAGCCCATTATAAAACCACTAGGTGCATCAAATGCGCTCTTCAAATCAACGGTTTTTGACTGTCAATTTTAACCGTTGATTTGAAGAGCGCATTTGATGCACCTAGAGGTTTTAGAATGGGTTGATATTTTGTGAGGATGATCAACATACCATAGACAACATACCTACAAAAAATCAGCCCATTCTACCGATCCTGACCCTATATATATATATATATATATATATATATATATATATATATATATATATATATATATATATATATATATATATATATATATATATATATATATATATATATATATATATATATATAGTCATAGTCTCTTGGTCCATCCCCCTCTCAAGAGATCACAACTAATCTAATTGATCTTCCTCACTCAACAAGATCATATTTATGCTAAGCCCCCCTTCTCTTGGAACTTAAAAGGAATTTTTGTATATGTACCACATTCTCATTGAGGTTGTAACCCAATGCTTACTGGACTCACACCCAAATTAGTAGTCACTACACAAAGGGTGCAATATATGTTATACGAAACTGTATTCAAACTTACAAAAAAGGAATGAAGTGTACCACAATTTGGACTTTATGCATGGAATCAAATATCGACAAATTTCATACGAAATCATCAAAATATGTCTTTTTTTTAAGGGTCCGACATAGAAATTGACCGAATTTTTAATAGTACCAAATTTCTGTCCGACATAACGAAATGTCAGCCAAAATATCCGACATTTGACTGAAATCCGACATTGTCTTTTTTCCAGACAATTTCACTAAAATATTTTATCTTTTTAGTAAAACAAAACTCATTTTTATCAGTGAGAAATTACATTTTTCCTTAATTTCGTTTTTTTTCTCATAATAGACAACATTTTACTTGCATTTAAACTTGAATTGATAGAAATTTGACCAAAATCCGATGAATTTCCACCGAAATCTTTCCTTAAAAAATACAAAATTTCCACCAACATTTAACCGAAATTTGACAAATTTTCTTTTTTTGACTTACCAAAACCAACATGGAAATTGACATTTAAAATCTTGACTTTATGTACAACATGATAGTCCACTACATCATCATATAACACAGCTATCCGAGTCCTCAATAAGCTGTCCACCATTTCATATTGATGGAACATCCATCAGATCACCTCACAACCGTCCATCAATGCCACACCTCTGCCATTTCCTTGTTAAATGAGATCAAAACATTGGACCAGAGTCCTGATCTTTCATCTATAATAACTGCTGTCAACCTTCCATTCAACAGCTATTACATCTTTGAATCACTCACATTCCATGTATCATCACACCACCCCATTCAACCATTATGTTTCTCTCATGCCTAATTTTGGTAACAATAACTAGAAAACCTTCTTCCTTATACATTTGAATAAAAACTCAAATGACATCATCAGTACACTGATAATCTGATTCTCCGACATGTAGTTAGGTATATGATTTTTTACATAAAGATAAGTGAGAATTTTTTAAAATTGATACAGATATTTTGCTCTTGAACTACTATCCTTTCTCAGGCAGAGGCAGATGGTTCCAACGAGTATAATAACTTCCAGCCTGGTTCGCTCAACACTACTTACCAGCTTATCAGGGATTTGAAGGATATTGATATGGTTCTCCATATTGGAGACATTTGCTATGCGAATGGATACATCTCACAATGGGATCAGTTCACATCACAAATTGAACCAATCGCTTCAACCGTGCCTTATATGATTGGAAGGTTGGTCTCAGTGGTTTATGGCATTATGCATAGCACTCTATAACATGTAGGGCTTCATTCTCCTCTTTATTTTTTTGTGGCAGTGGTAACCATGAGCGAGACTGGCCTGGAACAGGATCCTTCTACGAGAATATGGATTCCGGTGGGGAATGTGGTGTATTAGCTGAATCCATGTTTTATGTCCCTGCAGAGAACAGAGCAAAGTTCTGGTACGAGACTTGAGAAAATAAGCCTTGTTAGAATCCTCTTCTGCAAGCCTAGATGGTTTACTTTGATAAACTCCATAGTTACAGTGATAATAATGTCTGCAGTTACTATAAGGCCACTTTAATTCAATTAGGGTGAGCTTGTATTCAAAGCATTAAAGCGAAATGAAGTGCATTTGAGTGAAATTAAGATAATAATCTGCTGAGAAGAGTTTTGACTAAGGTAAACTTGTTTAAGACATAATCATTTACTAGTCAAAGGTGATTCCCTTTTTCGATCGGGTTCATTTGATATTGTTATTCGTTATGATCAATCATTGGGACCTGGCCGGAAAGTGTTGTTGCTTTTATCATTACCTCGGGTAGTCCCCATCTCTAGTGTTTCAGTTACCTCTCGATGGCTCCCATTGTGTATGTGCCAGGAAGTTTCTGAAGAAGGGGGCTACTCCCCAAGTAGAGTTCTGACCACGGTAAACTTGTTCAAGACATAATCCTTCCCTCCTCACTTTTTTTCTTCTCAGTTGATTTAAAGTACATATTTTTAAAATCTCACTATAAATGAAGTTCACTTCGCTTTACTGCTTTGAATACAACAAACACGCCCTTTGTGAACTCTTTCTCGATCAAACAGTCGGTTGTGTAGATTCTTATGAAGATGTGTCTTAATCCTCTTTGTTTATCTCTATCAATAGAGGAACAGATGCATCCAAAGATAAAAAAATACATAAAGCTGCTTTCTGTTTGAAGCTGGTAACAATTCCCATATAGTTTATGTCCAATCTTCTATTATTATATGCATGGATTTATCTGCACTACTTTTATTTGGAATTTTAAGGGTTAATAACCCGTTGAGCTTAAATTGAGCATGTGATCTATTTTAATTCATAAACCACTATGAATTTCATTGTTCGATAATTGTAAGTTAGATCACAGATGTATTTTCGGTTGGTACGACATAAAATTTCACCATAAATTACAGGTTCCTGTACTGTTTTTTGGTTCTAAAGTGCCTCTAAACTCAAACACCTGATGTGGACCACTACTCTTTGTGCAATGCTGATATTAGAAGTATAATCAACATGTTGTAACTTCTCTCCTTGCATATGATGTTCTCTTTGCTTATTGCTAGTTTGGTTTCTGTGAGAGTTCAGGTTCTAAATATAACAATTGCCACTCCTACCTCATTGATGCTTCTGGTTCTCATAGCCAAGAAAGGAAAAAGCTATTCCAACATTGAGATGTAGTTACATTCTGATGTTGCATCCAATCACAACCGTCTGATGCATCCACCCCCGACCGCTGAATAACTCATCCCGACCGGCAGGCATCAGACGGCTGATACCGGATACCACATCAGGATGCATGTACATATCAATGTACGCATATGATAGCTCGCCAAGAAATTCATATTAACTTTCTATGTTATTATAATTCTCAGGTACTCGACAGATTACGGAATGTTCCGCTTCTGTATAGCCGACACCGAGCAGGATTGGCGACCAGGGACCGAGCAATACAAGTTCATCGAGCACTGCCTATCGTCAGTCGATAGACAAAAACAACCATGGCTCATCTTCCTTGCGCATCGGGTCCTTGGTTATTCCTCTGGTGAGTTCTACGGCGTCGAAGGATCCTTCGAGGAGCCCATGGGAAGAGAGAGCCTCCAAGAACTTTGGCAGAAGTACAAGGTCGACATTGCCTTTTACGGCCATGTCCACAACTATGAAAGAACATGTCCGATCTACCAGGTTAATACCTTATTAGCATTCCTTTTCTTCTAATTCCATCACTATCCATGCTTATCGGTTGCTGTTTCATTGGTTTTTTTTCTCTATCACTTTGGTTGTGTTTGGTTACCGATAAACATAGGAAAGGGGAAAAAAAAAAGTTTTCCTACAAAAGTGGGTGTTTGGTTGACGAGAAAGGTTGGTCCCCATAAGAAAATATTTTTCCCATAGAAATCAGTTTTTCATCAAAAGGCCACAAAAAATTTCCAAACACGAGAGCCAAAAAAAAAAAAGCTCATTCTTGCCTTCTTTTCTAGACAACCAGACAGTAGCAAGAAAATGCAATTTTCTTTTCCTATCATTTCCTTTCCAATGAATTCATTTCCTACAAAACTTTCTCGGCAACCAACACAGCCTTCCTGTTTAATGTAATATAAGAAATAATTGTCTCATTTCCTTGACTCCTCAATTCTGTTCGTCTTTCTATAATTTGTTTCAGAATATATGTGTGCGCAACGGTTCGAGCCACTACGCTGGCCCCTTCGGAGCGACCACCCATGTAGTGGTCGGAGGTGGAGGTGCTGGCCGCGCCACCTTCAGCACTCTTCGGCCGAAATGGAGCTATTTTCAGGACTTCGACTATGGATTTGTGAAACTTACGGCATTCAACCACTCCTCTCTATTGTTCGAGTACAAGAAAAGCAGCGATGGAAGGGTCTACGATCACTTCACAATCTCGCGGGATTATCGTGACCTCCTATCTTGCGACATTGACAATTGCTCAAGGACAACATTGGCCACATAAGCAGGTCCATGGGTTCGGAAACTCCATCGGATTAATCAGTTTTCTGTTAGAAGGAAGATAGAGCAAGAGATGTGTAGCTTGTTTCGCAAGAAGAGCCGACACTTGTTATGTAGTTGAATTGGAGACGGTAATCTGTGTTCTCTTCTTTCATGTTAGAGAGGTCTGAAGCTTTCCATGGGATGGAGATTGTTATCAACTTGGGTTCAGTATGCATTAATTGCCAAATAAAAGGCCTCCTTTTTCTCTCTGTTTACAAGGTTGTGTGTGGGTCTTCATGGCTTTGCAGGTCAACATAAAATGTGTTATCTTTTTACCGGCTTTAATTAGTCCAAATCTGGGGCTTGATTTGCTTCTCTTGTTGTTGTTAGCAATTATTAAACATGCATGGACGGTTGCGATGCCGCTTGATCGGATGGTGCATCCGACACCTAATCCATGTCCCCATTGTGGGGAGAGAGAGAGAGAGAGAGAGAGAGAGAGAGAGAGAGAGAGAGAGAGAGAGAGAGAGAGAGAGAGAGAGCATGTTTTATACTTTTAAAAAAACTAAGAGAGAGAGAGAGAGAGAGTGTTTTTAATTATAAAAAAACTTAGAGAGAGGGGGGGGGGGGGGGCTTTGATTAAACTAGTGCATTGGGCACGTGCGTCGCACATGCAACAATTGCTGATCTATAGATCCTTTTACATCTACACGAATTAAAGACACATTTTAGTATCGAGTAGTGACACATGAAATAATGATAGGAAGTATATTGGTAATTTTGGTAGGGCCGCTATGGGAAGTGTAAGAATGCAACACTTCCTATCTCGTTTTTGTTTCAATGACATAGGATCCAAATATAGGGTATATGTACACTATATATATATGTCAAACTGTATTATCTACACAAGTTAGAGAGACAATCGGGTTTCGGGTGTCAAATATGGGATTGACTATTGAGGTACCCATACCCATACCTAACAGTTAATCGGGTAGAGTTCCTATATCCATATCTTACCCATGCTTTGTAAAAAGTATTAAGGTACCCATACCCATACCCATACCCAAAAGTTAATAGAGGAGAGTTCCTATACCCATACATATCCTACAAGGTAGAGTTCCGATACCCATAGCCTACTCAAACCTTGTACAACCCATACCCATACCCATACCATACCCAAGCCTTGTAGAAACCTTGTACAACCCATACCCATACCCATATCTGAAAGTACATTTGTACCCATACCCGTACCAGATGTTTCTAGTCGGGGTCGGGTCACAAGTTGGAGCGACAGGTTTCGGGTATGGGTATTGGGTTATTCATACCCATACCTAAAAATTAATCGGGTAGAGTTCCAATGCCCATACCCTACCCAAACATTTTCCTTGATGTTGTTTTAAAACATAGGATTAAGAAGGGTCAAATGGGAAACAAAATGTAGGATGGAAGGAAGAATGAGTTAGTGGATTAGTGGGATTGCCCTTCCCATTATAGCTCTTGATTTTTTAATGAATAAATTAGATTTAATTGATTAGAGGCAAAGAAGAAGAGGGCAAAATGGAAAACCAAAAGTAGGATGGAAGGAAGAATGGGTTAGTGGAATTTAATCCCATAATAGCCCTTGGTTTTTTAAATGGATAAATAAGACTCAATTGATTAGCGGCAAAAGGGTAATATTCTTGGATGTTATCTGTGATTTGTGTAGGGATAGAACGGGAAGGATAAAAATGGCATATTATGGTCCTAGCCATTGTGTTTGTTTTCATGACATATGATTCAAAATACTGGGTGTGAATTAATATATAAGGTGAAGGGTAAAATGGGAACTCATGTAAAATGATGGAAGGATGTAAGGACCCAAAAGTGTTGATTTATCTCGGGGGTATGGATATGGATTAATATACATTAAATAACCAACATCACATATCCACCCTGCATTAAGAGGAAGTTGGGGATTTGTCTTTGGAAAAGCATATTGGGTAGTTGGGTGTCGGGGTTGATCTCTGTTTTCATACTTTGGATTCTCCACTCCCACATTGGATTTGACCTCTATGTTTGGCTTGTGTATTTAAAAATTAGAGCGCCAAATAACCAAAAAAATGCTTATTAAAAGGATAAAAATATTATCAATCAATAATCTACTTTTTCATGACTAAAATATGAATTATTGATATAATGCATGATGTGGCATCCAATCACAACGTCCCTTTGCTTGCAGTAGGGACTGAGTGTAATTCACCAGTTGAAGCAATAGATGACTGTGATTGAGAGACGCCATTTTGGTTAAATGAAATCAGTAAAGTAATTAGGGTAAATGATATTTTTCTTATTGGATAGTTTGTAGATGATTTGGATACTTTAATGTAATTTGAAAAAAGGTTAATAAAAAAGTCATAAATGTTGTAAATATATATGGATGTCCACATTCATCGCCCTTGGGGAATATTCTTAGGATCTCTATCCTTGTAATCTCTATTTTGTCTCTTGTTTAGTTGGAGAAGAAATATCTTGCATAGGAATGATAATGTGAAGATATCACGAGTTAGAAAAAGTTATCTTGTTATCTTGTTTTCTTCTCTTTTCTTTTATTTCGCAATACGTTACCAACTCGAAGCTATGTTGAATAAAAAGGTAGGGCGATAAAAAGAGAGTAAGTCCAAGGTTTTCTTTTATACATCACTACTAATAATTTAATTAAATTAATTTTGAGTTGGAGATTTTAATAGCTAAGATGTTTGAGAGATGATTTGTTGGTTTTAATTAATAAAATTTAAGAACCAAAATTCTTTAATTTTTTTCTTTATTATGGTGAATCCCATGTTTTTATAATTATATTTGATGATCTATTAGAACCTGAAATTTTATATCAATATGGTTAAATCAAAAGTTCTAAATCAATCAAAGGTAATAATATGGGAAGTCTTATTAGAATTTGAAGTTCTATAATTAATTAGAAACCTAAAGAACTCAAAGTTCTGATCGTAAAGTAGAGAACCTGACGTTCTAAGCTTTTATCTTTGATTAGTCTATCATTTATCATATTATTTTATTGATGATTATATATATCTAATTGTATTTTTTTTAATAATTTTTTTCTAAAATGATAACGAATATTGTTAAACTTAAATTCAATTAGGGGTGAGCATCGGTTTTGTCGGTCGGTTTCGGTGTCAGTTTTGTCGGTTTTATTTTTTTTTCGGTTTTCGAAAAATCAAAACCGAAACCGAAATCGAAATGGTCGGTTTTTGTCGGTTCGGTGTGATCGGTTTTCGGTTCGGTTTCGGTTCGGTTTTGGTTAATATGAGTTATGCTAGAACCCTTGCCTCTTGAATCTTAATCGTCAGTTCATCACAAATAAGTGGATGATTATGTTCTTACATAGTGCCAAAATGAAAGTTCAAAGCAAAATCAACCGACGTTCACTCTTTTGAAGCATTGTAGATCTAACATAATTACGTCGTACTTGCACTTACTGTTTATGGCCGTTGTGTTTATGATTTAAGAAGTTGGGTCGGTTTTTTCGGTTTCGGTTCGGTGTTTCATACCCGGGAACCGAAACCGAAACCGATTTAATCGGTTTTGTCGGTTCGGTTTGTTTTCGGTTCGGTTTAATGTTCGGTTCGATTATTTCGGTTAAATTTTGGTCGGTTTCGGTTCGGTTAGGCGGTTCGGGTCGGTTTTTGCACAGCCCTAAATTCAATGCTTTTGAGCTATCTGGAGAAAATTATCTGTTTTGGATCTTGGAAGCAGAAATCCACCTCCAATCCTAAGATCTTGTAAATACCATAATGGCTGACAACACAATATCCAAACAGGACAAAAGTAAAGTTCTTTTTTTCTCGAGGCACCATGATGACCTGAAAAGTGAGTACCTGACAGTAAAAGATCCTCTAAGCCTATGGAACTCCCTAAAGGAGCGCTATGATCACCAAAAGACTGTCATACTTCCAAATACAAGCATAAGTGGCTGAACCTGAGGTCCAAGACTTTAAGCATGTAACTGCTTATAATTTTGCTATATATGTTCAGAATAATCTCAAAGCTAAAGCTATGTGGAGAAAAGGTAAATGTTGCAGACATGATGGAGAGAATATTTTTCACCTTTATGCATCGAACATGCTCCAACAGCAACAATATCGAGAGCATCGGTTCAAAAGATATTTCGAACTTATCTCCCATCTCTTGGTCATTGAGCAAAATAATAATCTTCCGATGAAGAATCAAACTTATATACATACTAGAACTGTAACATTCCCACTGGAACTACAATATTTTTCAAAAGTAAATGCTAATTTTGCTTAAAATCATCGAAGATGTCAAGGTAGAGAGCGGGAACACCAACGCAACCCTATAAGAGGTGGCCATTATAATTGGTATCCACAAAGAGGTGAAATGTGAAACATTAGAAGTCGAATACCCTTCCTGCCAGAAAGGAAAAAGAACCAGATCCACCAAATAAATCACAAATATTATTGACACTTGTTATAGATGTGGTCGAAATGGACATTAGTTACGTACATGTCGCTCATCCAAAAACTAGTTGAACAATATCAAGCCTCAATGAAAGGAGTAGAAACAACCATTGTTAAAGGATGGATGCGTTGCTCACCTTAATGCAAATGTCTTCTTTGAAGATGATGATATAAATTCTATTAATGATGGGACTTTTAATGCCATAAATAGAGAGGTTCCATAAGAGGCTCAGAAGACCTACGTTATCATTTTTAGATTTAAAACTTGGCTGACTTAGTGAAAATTTTCTTACTATTTATATCGTTATTACATCAAGATATTTATGTTCTATTTGGATTATTGTGCAATTTTGGATTATCGAAGCATCTTATCTTTAGAGTATTTATTTATCAATTTGTTAGTCTTTTGGTTAAATGGTTTTTATTTATCTATTTTTAAGGTATGAATAAAGGAGTTGGAATAAACGAGGATGCCATCTGTCTGGTGGACAATACAACAATCCATACTATTATAAAAAATCAAAAGTTTTTCTCAGGGTTGATATATAATCCAATTAAGGTTTCAACCATAGCTGGACATGTGCAAATAATTGAAAGCTTCAGCTGATCCCATATGATATTTACCCAAAGGTACCCACCCACTCACCAAAATGCATTATACCAAAGCAAATCTAAAAAAGATCTATTTAGATTTAAATATATAAGAATGAATGGATACCATATTGAAACTATCAATGATGGTAACAAAGAGTTCGATCTTTTTTATTATTTCTAATATTGGGAGATAGAAGCTCACACTAGAAAGATTTACTGTATTCTTCTTGGGGTTATACCATTAAACATTTGACGTTGTAGAATCACACTTTGTCATGATCCAAAAGCTTAAGATAGGCCAAAATAACAATAATAAAAAACTTTAATACTTTGACACGATCATTTGGGTCATCCTGGATCCAACATACTCCGTAGAATCGTAAATAATTCTATTGGGTATACTTTAACAAAAAACATCTCATCCTATTTAGTGATCATTTTTGTTCTCCTTGCTTACAAGAAACGTTAATCACTAGGTCTTCCTTGTTAAATTATATTTAAGTCACCATCTTTCCGATAAAGGATTCAAGATGATATTTGTGGTCCAATTCATCATTCGAGTAGACCTTTTAGATATTTTGTGATGTTAATAGATGCATCTACTCGTTGGTCGCATATTTACTTATTATCTACTCGTAATGTGGCATTCGCCAGAATACTTGCTCAAATCATTAAACTTATAGCATATTTTTCTAGCCAACACATTAAGTTCATTCGTAAAGCTAATAATACAAGCAAGTTTACTTTTCAAGTCTTTTATAACTTTTGTTCAAATATATGAATTGATATTGAACACTAGTCCCATATATCCATACTGAAAATGGATTAGTTGAATTTATAATCAAATATTTATAACTTATTGCAATACCTTTAGTCATACAATCAAATAAAAAATCACACCCTAATAACACTCTAAAAGGGGTTATATATAACACTCAATAAGAGTTTATAAACGAAAGATCAACTTTCTCTGAAACCCATGAAGATGTTGTTGTCTTAGAAAAGACTCTAAAGTGGTCATGGAAACCTCTAAAGAAAAAAAATATAATAATAATAAGATATCTATGTTTTATACATATTAAAAAAAATATGGGATAATAAATAGATAATTATTGATGATATATTTTTATTTGTAGTAGCTACTAAATCTCTAAGGACGATGATGATACTGAACCACATAGCATTAATGAATGTAAACAAAGAGATGATTCAAAATAGAAAGATGATATTTAAGCAAAACTAGTTTCTCTTAAAAACAATATAGTGTATTTAACCATAATACAAATACTAAATGATCGATGTTAACCCTGTAGGTTAGAAATGAGTTTTTGTAAAAAAGCGAAATGAAAAAACAAAATCAATAGATATAAGGCACGACTTATGGAACAAAGTTTTCTGCAGAACCTGTGATTGACTATAAAAAGGCATACTCACTTGTTATGGATGAAATAACGATCCATTGTTTAATATGTCTCGTTGTTTCTCAAAAAATCGATATGAAACTTATGGACGTAATAACTACATATTTATACAAAAATTTAGACATTGCCATTTATATAAAAATCCTTGAAAGATATAACATACTTGAAGCAAAGTCAAAGAGTATGTACACTCGATAAAGCTAAGACGATCGTTGTATAATTTAAAATAACCCGGAAGAATATAGTATAATCGCCTAATAAATATTTAACAAAATAAGGGTATAAAAATAATCCTATTTTGTCCATGTGTTTTTATAAAGAAATCCAAGAAAGGATATGCTATTTTAGTAGTCTGTCGATGATATACGATTAATTGAGTTTCCTAAAGAGCTCAATAAAATAACTAACTATTTAAAGGAGGAATTTGAAATGAAAGGCACTAGGAAAACAAAATACTGTCTCGGTCTGCAAATCGAATATAACACTAGTGAAATATTAATCCATCAATTAAAAAATACCGATAAGATTTTAAAGCACTTTAACATGGGTAAAACACATCCACTTAGTACACCTATGATCGTCCAATCCCTTGATGTTAAGAAAGACCCATACCGTTATAAGGAGGATGATGAGACAATCCTAAATCCAGAAGTACCATATCTAAGTACTATTGATGCACTGTTATATTTGTTGTAGCTCGTGTGTCCTTAGCGTGGATTTTCTGTATTAACATTAATAAAGATGCCTTTGGTTATTGCTTTAATTAGAATACTACTTTGGTATATATTGATACACATATAATAAAGGACCCTAGGGAACACAGTAGGCCACTGAGGCACATGATGGATCCATGCTTATAATACCCAGTGGACCAGTTATGTGTAGACCTAGAACTAGTTCACAGCTTAGATGATGTCGGTCGCTTCACCGAGAACAAGTTGTTGGCAGGTAGAGGATGTGGTGAAGTCTCCACCACGGGAATGCGGGATTCCCATTCACCTGACCAAGCACGATGATCGTGTTGAACAGGAACCAAGATGGTGCACAGTTCAGTGATTCAGACACTGGTGCATAAACCGTCTTACTACTATAGATAATCTGTCCTTAACCCTGAGGGACCATGTACACTAGGCCAACCAGTTGTGTGGTGCTTTGATGTGCCAACGTGTGCGGACCTTCCATAGTCCAATACCATAGTACGTTGGGTTACCCGGCTGACGCTTGAGTGACATGTAATCCTTACAGGTTATCCGACATCCAGTGTTGGATGGGTGCGTTTTGATGAGTCAATATGTCCACATAATTAACCCAGGCCTGGTAGTTGTCAGTATGACTGACGATGTTCCGGATGCTAGGCATAGCACCGGAAGGTGTGTGGTGTTATAGATGACAAGTCATCAAACCCTAGTTAGATGATCGATCGGGATCTGACAGTGCTCCCCACCGCCCGAGTCGTATCATGGCACCAGTAATAGGAGAGACTGAGGATTATCGGAGTATAGTAGAAAACAGGGTTACGAGGGAGTAACATAAGTTTAGGATCACTAGAGTTCAACTCGCGTCACACTCTGGGTGGCTACGCGGGTTAATCAGATTATGGCTGATTAACAGAACTTTCGGTGCGTCACCGGAATAGTTAATCAGGGATCCGGTTGGAGCTAGAGATCCCGAACCCTGAAGGTTCCACCCTGTTATTGCGTATAGGAATTGTTTTCCGACCTGGTTAGATACGTTGGATGGGAAGTAGCGCGATGGAGCGCAAGCCCGGAGCCTAAGAACCTAATTCACATATGTTACGGGCCGTAGGGGTATTTTGGTAAATACTGAAATATGGCTCAGAACACATTGAATATGGATCTTAGAATGAGCGGAATAATTTCAGGAGCTCATAGGCGCTGACGGAACTCGATTCCGAGTAGCGCACCTCACTTAGTCTCTCTTTCAATTTTTCACTTTTCGTGAAGGGCGTTTTCGTCCAGGCTTCACGATAGACATTTGGAATCCCTAAAATCGACCCCCCCTCATCCTAATCTAATTAGGGCCGGCCCTAGCTTGCCCATGGCACTAGGAGACCGGCCCTATAAGTATAGAGGAGGGGGAGGGGCCGGCCTTATGTGCCTCCCTCTCCAAAAGGCCGAACCTCTCATCCTCTCTCCCTCTTTGTGGTTTCGGCCAAGGAAGAAAGATGAAGAAAAAGGAAGAAGAAAGAGGAAGGAAGGAGAAGGAAGAAGAGAGAAAGAGAAGGAGGAGATCTCGCGGCTAGCCATCGTCTTCGCAACGAATTCCTCCGTCGGCTCGTAATCCTTGCACTCAGAGACGGGATTTCGAGGATTCTTCAATTCGCAAAGGACAAGGTGCTATCCGACAGTTTCCATTGCGATTCAAGTGTGGTTCTTCATCGTTTTGTTTTCTCCGGATCATAGATCCACAAGGTATGATGATTCTAAACACCTAACTAGATGCATGCATCTCTTCCATAGATCGTAGTATGCCTCTAGGGTGTCCGCACATATGCTAAGATCATAGATTTGCATGTAGATTGTTTTGTAGAATTAATTGTAATAGACATACACCATATGATCTTCGGATCTATCTTTTGCTTCCACTGCGACTCTGATAAGCGGATCCAATTCCAACAATATTTAGTATAATACACGAGACTGGACATAACTTTCTAAGTCAATCTTTTGGCAAGATATAGTTATGTGCCAACTCATAGGCATTGAAATAGTATCAAACATATTATGAGATACCTTTGAGGTACAAATGACATGGATTTATTTGATGTTATTTCTAACAAATCACATCTAGTAGGTTATACATATTCATGCTATGTCTATGATCCCCATAATGGACGTTCATAGATAGGTTATGTCTTTATCAGTAGTAATGCATACATCTCATGGTATTTTACTAGGCAAACACTGATAGCCACTTCCTTAACTGCCTCCAACCATAGATGTTCCAACTGTTATCGATGAAGATAATGTTGCTTTCATTGCTCAAATACAAGGAGGTTACGTCAAGAGAGATACGACTAAGAACATTTTACCAAAGTTCTTTAATATGCATGAACTTCAGAAGAGCCATGAAATTGAAGTTAAGAAGATTCGCTCTAATGACAACCTTGCATATATTCTTATGAAAGTCTTGTCAAATCAACTTTCTAGAAAAAATGGTGTACGGTATTGACAATCGTCGGCTCAATCATCAGACAAATTAAAGTTTGATGTTATCGGGGGGAGCAACTATTTGGGGAGAGCATCTGGAAGTATGCATCATAGAACGCGTGTTGTACTCTTTTCCTTTAACTCGGTTTTGTCCTATTGCATTTTTCCTAGTAAAGGTTTTAATAAGGTAGCATTAAGCGCGTTCAACTAATTCAAAGATCCTGAAGAATGTTGTACTCTTTTTTCCTTCATTTTGGTTTTTCCCCACTTGGTTTTCCTTTGCAAGGTTTTAATGAGGCAACTATCATTGAATGGTGGAATCCAAGGGGGATCATTTGGAGAATATTGTTAAGATCTCTATCCTTGTAATATATATCTTTATCCGTTGTTTACTTAGAGAAGTAAATATGGATGCTATGTAGATATATGATGAATGAGAAAATGTTTTATCTTATTTTCTTCTTCTATTCTTCTCATTTCTCTTACAATAAACTATTTTTTATTAATTTAAAATTTGTTATTATATTATTTGAAAAAGTACTCTTATTGTTGGATGTTTTATTGCACTGGGATGGTTAACATCATGATTTATTAGTAAAACCAAGTAGCAATGGTTGGCCACTTGATAGATAAGGGAACACATAGATACCTATCCGACAACTGTATACATAGAGCTATATGGGCATTCAAATTGCAGTTCACACGTTTATGTGAGCAGTGGTCGATTATGGAATAACCTACGGAGTTCACATATAGAAATTCCAATGCGGATTTCCATATAAGAATTTCCACTACACATAACCCCGTCCATTCCTAAAACACACCTTGTTGCATTGCTTTCAAATTTCAATGTGGGTATTCAAACTACGGTTGTATTCTAGTGGTTAACCTGATGTTCCCTCTCGGGGTTGTAGGATCGAATCCATGATTTGTCTTATGTCGTGTGGCACAAAATAAAATCGTGCTCCTGTGGGTAAAAACAAGGCTTGACCTTTGACGAAGAAATAATATTTGCGCTCCTGTGGTCGGCATGCTTTAAACCGTGGTCTCTCTGGTGCAATGGCACATACAGGTGGCACTCTAAATAGATAGATATGATGTCCTATCCAAAAAAAATATTTCAATGCTATCTATCAACATTAAAAAAATCTTAGTTAAAGGTTTTAGATTTTTGTGTTGCACATCCAATTAACTAAGAGTGGATTGAACCTGTTAATTTATAAACGCTTAGGTTGTGAATGGTTGAGATTGATCATATGCGTTGTACCCCTGTAAAAGAGGTCAGGGGACTTACCAAATCTATTATTTTTTTGGAAGAGGGTTAGAGTAAGAAAAAAAATAAATTTTATTCAAATATCTTTTTTTAAATATTATTTTAATAGCCATCTGCCCCAAATAATTTTAAAAGTGGTCATTTAACTGCAACATTGCGAGTAATGTTAAAAGCACCATGCCACGTCGATTGCCAGATCTTTTTCTACATGAATGTTAAAAACTGATATTTGAAATATCGGGTTCATTATAACCCTTAATCCTAACACATAATCAACAATAGCCATAAGAATTTTTTTTTAAAATAATACAAAAAATTAAACCCGATTACCTTACCATGTCGTAAGAAACAAAGTGTTCAGTTTTAAAAAGTTAAACAATATGATATATGGAATACCGATTTTAAAGACGATATCTAGAATACTTGTTTTTAAAATATCATGAGCTATTATTGTTTGATGTTGATTAAGTGTTAGTGGTAGGGTGATAATGAACTTGTTATTTCAATTACTTGTTTTCGCATCATTGAAGAGAAAAACATCTGATAGTCGACGTGGTGGGGTGCTTTTTGGTGCTAGTCATTCTGTGGCCGTCGGAGGATCACCTTTAACAAATGACCATTAAAAACGTATTTTTATTAAAACAATATTATTTTTGAAAAAAACACCCTCCCACATAGGGATGGCAACGGGTCGGGTTTGGGACGGGTCGGCCCTACCCCGAACCCGCCCCATTATATTTTATCCCGCCCCATACCCGTCCCAAACCCGCGTCGGGTTTTGAGGATAATTTCCAAACCCGTCCCAATTAGTATTGACAAAACCCGTGCCCGCCCCGCCTCGCCCCGTTTATGCATTGCGGGTCGGGTCGAATCGGGCCGGGTCAAATCAACTTCATAAAAAACTGCATATTTAGCTTCTTTGCCCCACCTAGTCGCAGCTCTACATAGAGAAAAGTACATAGCAAATGTTCCTCCTATATTACGATCACAGTTATAAATACAAGTCAACTTATTATATGATCTTGAGAACCAACATATTAAATAATATTTAAGATATATGAATATATGATAGGTTATATACCCGGGTCGGGTCGGGTCGGGGCGGGATGGACTAAAACCCAAACCCGACCCAAACCCGACCGGGTTTTAAATTCAAATCCTAAACCCGCCCCAAACCCATTTTTGAGCATCCCAAACCCGTCCCAATCGGGTCGGGTTGGGTCGGGTAACCCGATAAGCCCGGATAATTGCCATCCCTAACTCCCACATTGGATTCCCCTATTAGTTCAGTGCTGACAGCGGCGTCCACTCCCCATCGAAGTCGCGTTATTGAGGGTTCGGCCACTCATCTCTCACCAACTCTTTCAGTTTTCTCTGGCTCTTCTCCAATCTCCATTGCATTACTGCCTTTTATGTTGCCAAGATTGATTCTTTGGGTTTCTATTTTCCTTCTAGATTTGTTTCTTTCTACAGTTTAAGGCTAATCGCATGCCTGGATTTATAGGGTTTTGCCGTTGGTTCTGCAGTGGGTATTTTGGGCTGTTCTGGTTTCTGCTATTAGCCTTCTGGGTTGTAATGGTTCCTGCTTAATTTTCCACTGATTTTGGATTCATGGGTTGTTTCCATTTATGGGTTTTTCGATTATCCCGCAGATCGGGTTGGTGCTCCTCTTACGAGTAGGGAAGGATCATGATAAATGGACTTGTGGGTTACCGCAGCAGAGTGCGCCTGCGGCTAAGCATTGGCAGGAATGGGGAGGAAAGGGGAGGACAGATTGTTGGAACAGTTTTGCAGGGATTTAAATCCGAAGGAACCCGAAGTAGTATCTTCGATGGATAAGCAACCGATCGACCAGAAGAGAGCGGAATCTGGAGGCGGCATTTTTAGTAGATTCATGCCGAGACAATTAGCCGAGGATGCTAGTTCTAGTAGAGGCAAGATTGATGCTAGTCTGCAAGGAAGGTTTTTGGATGCTTCATTAGAGGGAGCTTTTACAAGCGGTATCGATGGAGATGCCTTAGTGAGCCCAGGAGAGTATGTCAGAGATCACGGCTCGCTTTTGAGCATGCAGCCATGGGTTTTTAGAAAGGAAAGCTATCCGAATGATGAGGGGAAAATAAAAGTAAAATGTGGAACGAATGGATTCACAGATGCCTCACAATCTGAGGTTTCGTTGAGGAGTATAAAAGTCGGTTATGGGCCTGGTAGAAGCCGAAGCTCTCTGAGAAGCAGGCGGACTCGCAGATACTCTGTTAGGCCATTTACGTCTAGGGGGAACTGCCTCATCCCTCAGCTTTACAATGAACATTTTGAAATCGAAGACTATGTTTTTAGTTCACTTCCATCTCGACCTGCACCGACTATGAGGCCGTGGATTATAACTGATGGGAACCGAATGATCAGCGGGTCAGGTTATGATCCTTTGGGCAAACCATTGGAAAATGGTTTACATAAGGAAGTTAATGGGGCTAATTCAGGAGTAACGAAAAATGTGATTGGTGTTCCTTCTCTTCCCAAGCAAATGAAACCGAAACGAAAGATCAGGGAGGTTCACCATGAAAGATTGGACACTTCTGGACCTGGTTTACAAAGATCTTGCAAACTCTCTCATTTACAAGGTACCATCATTGCCCTATGTTCGTCCTTTGTAAACAAAACATTATGGCATCCCTGTGGACCTTTTATGTACATTTGACTTAAAACTTTTGCAATTGTTTACATTTGATTTAACGCTTTGCAAATGATTTGGATACTAGAATGTAATTTAAAGAAAGGCTAACCAAAATGTCATAAAATATTTTTTTACTATTTTAAAATTTATTATTAATTAATTTATTATTATTTTTGAAGGAGTGTTCTTATTTTTGGATGGTTTTTGCAGTTGGATGATTATCATGATTTATTAGTCAAACCTAGTACCAATGATTACCTAATAGGTGAGGGACACATGAATCCCTATCCGACATCTGTATATATATATATATATATATATATATATATATATATATATATATATATATATATATATATATATATATATATATATATATATATATATATATATATATATGAGGAATGGGATGCTGCCTATCAAAGCAGCATTTTTTGCTGCTTTGAGACATTGTTTGACCATCCTAGAAGTTTTGGAATTTGATGAAATTTGGTGAGGGTGTTGTCTAGGGTAAGATGATCATCCTCACAAATTTTCATCAAATTCCAAAACTTCTAGGGGGTTCAAATGGTCGAAGCAAAATCAGTTGTCTGCAGTCGCCGTTAAAATCTGCAGCATTTTGCTTCAACCATTTGACCCTCTTAGAAGTTTTGGAATTTGATGAAAATTTGTGAGGATGATCATATTACCCTAGACAACACCCTCACCAAATTTCATCAAATTCCAAAACTTCTAGGATGGTCAAACAATATCTCAAAGCAGCAAAAACGCTGCTTTGATAGGCAGCATCCCATTCCTCTCTCTCTCTCTCTCTCTATATATATATATATATATATATATATATATATATATATATATATATATATAGGGGAGGGATACTCTTACTCATATAATTACCTATGATCCGGACCATTCATTAGATCCCGACGTACGGTTCAGATTAGATGGGGAGTTAAAGCAATGGTGTCCGCATTAAATAATACTGGCTTTTAATACAGGCATTTAATGCGGACACCATTGTTTTAACTCCCCATCTAATCCGAACCGTACGTCGGGATCTAATGGACGGCCCAGATCATAGGTAACTATATGAGTAAGAGGCCATGAGTAAAAGTATCCCTCCCCATATACCCCATATATATATATATATATATATATATATATATATATATATATATATATATATATATATATATATATATATATATATATATATATATATAATTAGAAGGTTGATCTTTGGTTACATTTGGTCAAAATTACATGGTGTTGCTTTCCCTGCTTATAAGCTTTCTTTTTCCTATCACGATAATGGTGACATAATATGATTTATGGGAGTCCTTAGCAGAGTGAATATGGGATCTGGTTGTGAAGAATGAATTATGCGCATATGGAGCACCTTTCACATGTAGTACTTTTAATATTCATTAGGTGAACATCAATTCGTTTGGTTTTAGAGCTATTGAATTTCAACCCATTGGGTTTTTACTACTGACCTCACTAGATGTTCATGTTGTAAACTCTATTAGAGTGCCAACTCTGAATATGTAGTCTTTTCTTTGGAAAAGGTTCTCCTTAGTAACCTTCATCATCTTTACAGCTGAAATGTTGGGATTTTTTTAATCTTAGAATTTTTTGCATTGTCTTCAATGTTTCATGGAATATATAAGCATAATATGTAGGTACACATATTTATTAGAATAAGAATTTTCTTTTCAAATACAGCACATGAGTTGATAAAGGAATACGGGAAAACCAATTTTTAGTCCATTGGTTTGGGAAGTTCAGTGAAAAAGCAAGGCAAACCATAAGAAATTAACTGTATGATTGCATCCCATTGTTTGCATGCGGTCAATTCTAACAAGAGATAACATATTTTGATTTGCTAAGAGCTTTCTTCAAGATGAGGACCCCATACCAGTGGGAATTCTTAGTGGTAGTCTGGTAGATCCCCATCCCTCTGTCAACTTCTCTTTCTCGAGTTAGAAAAAGAAGTAGAGAAAGATATAAGAAAACGGTTGATAAGAAAAGAAAGAAATTCTAGGTGGCTATCGTTAGATGTCTCTTAAAGAAGGAAAAAACAAGGCAAAGAGAAGAGAAGAGAAAAAAGAGAATTTCAATATTTTATGACAAGATTTAAGGGAGACGTAGTGAATGGTCCAAAACAAGAGATCCGTTTAATCCAAAGGACAGAGGACGAAAATGCCCCTCAATGTGTTCAAATTTTCATTTCCATGCCACTCCTTTCTAAACTAAACTGAAACCTAAAATCTAAGATCTACAGGCCATGGGATGAACCCTAGACCTAATCCGAACCGAACATGTTTGCAACCCGCCTCTCGTCTCCGCTGTTTGCCGCCATTGAGGAGCAAGGAGGAGGCGTCGGGGGGTGGGAGGAGGCGGAGACCGAGGTCACCACCGCTACTGCTGCTCATCGGCGTTGCTAGAGAGAGAACAGGGGGGGGGGGGGGGGGGGGGGGGGGGCATTTTCTGGTTTATAAAATGATTTTGGGACCTTCCCTTAAAGGAATCTTATGAGTGTCCTGTTCATCAAAACGATCTATTGTCTGGTTCCTAACAGCCATTTCCCCAAGATTTAACTTGTTTTATTTTTTTCGTGTTTCTTCATGAGTCATTAGTGGGCAAGGCTATGTCTAATCGATGGTTTGTTTGAACCTAAACAGGTTCTGATTTTCGTTGACACGACCCCCCCCCCCCCCGGACACACACACACACAACTACAACCTGAAGTTGTTCTAACTTTATAGTACTTACCCTTCTTGATTTTTATTTCGTAATTTCTGATTTACTGAATTCTGTGCTTTCTATTGATTTTTCTTTTGCATCGCATAATTGACTACAAATTGATCCATTTACTAATGGCCAATATGAATAGATTTAGTTATGCTTCTTTGTTCTGGTTGAAAAACCTTGCTTCCTATACATCGAACCTTACATATCAGATTACTTATCATCAGGATAGTTGATTTTGTACGTAAGCATTTATGTACTGAGATATCAGTTTCTCTTCTATTTATTCTCAGTTCCTGTACTCTTGCATTTTCTATGGGTTTGGCATCAATTTCCTACTCACTCAATTAACATATATTACCTTTTTATTATCAGGCTTATCTGGCACTTTGATACATATAGGTACAGATATTAACTCTTATTTGTTCTCCGATACTTCACAAAAACATGTCAAATCCATTTTACTTGGCATCTTGAGCCTTCTTTTATTTTCGGAGATACACCTCTGAATACTGTTGTAATTGGTTACTTAATCATTTCATATCTTCGATTGTTGCAAATACACCATGCTAGTCTCAAACTGCATTTTTTTGCCAGGTTCACCTGACAGAATGCTTCTTTTATGTCTTGGAGTCAGTATTGGTGTGACATTCAGCTACGTGTCAAATAAAAGTGAAGTAGAGAAGTTAAACAACTTGCTGAAGGACACTGAGAACTTGGTTCATGATTTACAAGAGGAGTTGGAGATGAAAGAATCACTGAGTGTGAAGGAACTAGCTAATGAAGCTTGTGATAGCCAAGAACTTAATCACAATTATGACAGCATAAAATTTCCTAATCTGGTTCCAATATCCTATTTTCCTGCTCAAGAAGATCAGTATGGTCAACTATACTTGCCCAAGGCTGTAGAGAACTCAGACTCAATGAGCAAAATTGAAGCAGAGCTTGAAGCTGAATTGGAGAGATTGGAACTGAACATGAATGCTAGGTGTATGGAGGGAACAGTGTCTGCCCTTGGTGAGGTAAGCCTTAAACCTTTGGCTGTTCAAGTCTACGCACCAGATGGAAGCAATAAAATATATATTTTATCAATATTCAATGTAACTATGAATTTTCTATGTTTGTTGTTCTATGCACTCTTACCCCTTCGGATTTTAGACAAACCTTTATGATAGAATTTTTCTTGAAACTGAGAGTTGGTCAAGATACCTTGGCCCTGTTTGGATTAGTTGCTGTCTGCTGATTCTGAAAAAAATTGATTCCTGTAGAATCTGAAATGGATTATGCAGAAATCAGCTTTTCAGATTCTGCTGAGAAGCAGGTTATCATTTGGATTGGATTTTCAAGAATTGATTATAGTGTGTCTAGAAACTGGAATCTTGTTTGGTAAAAACAAGTTCTGCTTCTCAAATTCTGCCTGAATGGCCAGTATGCCCCTTGTTATATTAGCCTGAATGAATTGTTTGATATTTGATCCGGGACTCGTAACTGAACTTATCAATGGTAGATCCGGGCCTTCTTCCTTTTTGTGCCAACTCCATACATAAATTTACCCACACCTTGTGATGCTTTGCAGGCCATTTGGTTTTCCCACTACCTTCAAGTTGATAAGGTTGGGATTCTATCTGTACTAGGAGCAAATACAATTCATTACTAGCATTCATATCATACAAATACAAATAGGAAACATTAGCTCCATATCAATTGCACTAGCATGCTCATATAAATATATCTTGACATGTTAATTGAAACCATAAGTGCATTCAAGCATATATAAGCAACTAATACATCAAAGTGCATTCATACAATTCTGGATTTGACCCTCCTAATTCGATGTTTGTATGAGGAATTATGAGGTTGATCACTCATGTTTCTATTATACAAACATCCCTCATAATTCACAAGTCACTGGAATTATGAGGGATCAATTTTTAAAAACAACCCAGATCCACCAAACTAGGTTTTCAAATTGGATGGCAAATTGTTCAATCAAAGAGAGTAATCCCCAAAGCCAGATCTACAGTCACGGAAAATCAGATCCACCAAACTAGGGCTTGCAAACCTAGGTTGAAAAATGGCTTGTGATCATGATAGAATTGTGCAAAAGATTCACCAAACTAGGTTTTGCAAATCATAGCAAAAAAAAAGAGAGATCTGTGTCAAAGACTCACGAAGAGAGAGAGAGAGAGAGAGAGAGAGAGAGAGAGAGAGAGAGAGAGAGAGAGAGAGAGAGAGAGAGAGACTATGAGAGATCTGTGAAGAAGATGAGCCGGAGATGGTGTTGAGATTGCCTCTGAGAGCCCACGACAAATCGTAGCAAAAAAAAAGGAGCGAGTCTCTCGGTTGTCTCGCAGACCACTTGTGAGATTTTTAAAATGGGGGCATAAGGGTCATTTTCCGGTTGCGAAATCAGATTCTCGACGGAAACTGGTGTGGAAGCGGGTTTGAGGCCGTTTCTCAAGTGCATGTAGACAAGCCCCAAAATTGGATTTTTGATCCTCACGGGAATTAAATTCTCGAGTTGTTATCAAACAATGTATTTCCCATAATCGGATTCCCGCCAGAGTCTAAAGTGATTCTGGAGCTGCAGAAGCTAATCCAAACAGGGGCTTAGTGCATGTTTGGATTTTGATTATGTGCTGACCAAGTTCCTACATAATCAAATTCCCGTAGAATCCAAAAGCGGAAGCTGGAAGCTGCTTTCAAGGGCTTCTACTGGAATCCGATTTTCTGATACAAGACTAATTCTAGCTTCTGGGGGAATCATCTTCTGGCACTGCATCCAAACAAGTTTTTCCAAGAATTTGATTCTTGCATAACTAGGAATCATAAGCTGGGGGCTGGAACTTACGAGTACGTAGTTTTTAATGATTTCTTCATTTGATGGTATTTTATTTGTGGAAGTTCAATGACATGTTGAAATGATATTAAATGGCTATGGTTGCTTGCTTCTTCTAGCCTTTTCACCTTCTCTCATACACTTATTTTCCTTCCATTACGAAACCAAGGAAAATGGCATCAAACATTCAAAGATTGTTCAAAGTTCAAAGTGGTTTTTGTTCTTATCAAGGACTGTAGTCAAGCAATTGATTTCTTAGTTCATTTGATCCTAGAAAGGGAATATAGTTAAACATAGTCAACACCATTTGAAGGGCATAACTAGTCTTATGACATCATTTATACTAAATTTGGAGTAGCAAGTGTTTCAAAGTGGTTTTTGTTCTATCTTAGGACTGTAGTCAGGCAATTGATTTCTTAGTTCATTTTGATCCTATGAAGGGAATAAAGTTAAACATAGCTGACGCCATTAAAAAGACATAACTAGCTCTTATGACATGATTTATACTAAATTTGGAGTTGCAAGTGTGTGCATGACAAATGTAATGTCGTTTCTCAAGATTTGTAGATGGTATGCGTCATTTTCTCAAAACAGCTAGAACCAATGCCTTATAGATGAACTCATTTTCCTATGTAAATGCTTGCATTCTACCCTCTTTGTATACTCCTTTCAGGTCTATGGTAATCTTGGAGGGTCCTACTTGGTTGGATGCGCTTAGCTTTCATAACCGATAAGGTAGGTCTTTAATGTAACTCAATGTTAAGATGTACCTTAGTGCACTAGTTGATATAGGTTTTTATTTTCTTAGTTTTTTCTTAGTTTTCCCAATTTAAAAATATAAGTTTACATTTAATGTGAGCTTGGTCAATGTCTCTGTTTAGCCTTCATGTGACTATCACGTGATCATTTGAGCTGATGGATCTCCTAATTGGTATAGATCAAATAAGTTGGCTTATGATGGATATAATGAACGATGTAAATGCTTACTTAGACTTAGTCAATAGTGTGTAGGGTTGGCATTATGGATCAAATTCCTAGTATATAAATTGGGCTCCACTTTCAATGTGTGAAATTTATCCAATGCAAGTACTAAAAACTTTCATTCTCTCAATTTTAAGTTAAGTGAGAGCTAGCCCCCCCCCCCTCACATTAGGTCAAGGTCTTTTATGCACATGAACTTTTCAATACTATTTGAGGTCACTACAGAAGATCTTTCTACTTCGACTTGTGCCATATCGAGTAAAAGAGTAGCTGGATCCCTTCTGAGATAAAACATGTACCAACATGGTTCTCTTTTGTTTTTCTCGTCCCTCTTTAAAATAGAGGGGACCTGGCAACCTTATGCAGATGATTTAAAGAATCCTTTAGGACTATGGTTATGCAATGTGCCTTTCATATCGTCTTCCACTTCTTTCCTATCCAAGCCCTAATGCTACTTCCTTGGCATGCCACTTCTTCTCTTCACTCTAAATCCCTTCCTCTTCTTTTTACTCATCACAATCATTCCCTATTCCTTTACTCCATCTTATTCTCATCTTCGTAACCTTCCTAACCAATATTATTTTTACACAATGCAAATATAATTGAAATTGCCCTCTACTTTCATAAATAGACAGTAAGTCGGTGCTTATTGAGCTATTAGTAGAGTCCCTTTCCCACCATGAGATACTGCCTTATACTTCTTATGCATCTGCCACGAATCATGATCGTTGCGAGCATTTTTCATCTGCGTTATTTGAGATATCATCACAATGATAGATGCATCTCTTTTTGCAACAATGGTAATCAATAAGAGTTAGAAGCACAATGCTTGAGCTACTAATACCATCAAATATCATGACACAACTTATTTTGTTGACAAAAGCTATTGGTAGCAACCATACACAGATGATTCTAGAAAGGGTTGTATCTGTCGCTAAAATCTTATTGGAACCTGGCAGCTAATAGCGTTTTTGGATGATGCCCAGTTCTAACTTTGAAGATCAATATGCATGGGGATGAAATTTGCCGGATGTAAGCATATAATGATTGAGATTGTTACTAATCTCGTGCCCCCTCAAAACCAGTTGTGAGGGGAAAGGGGCAACGGGTATATTAAGACATGAAACCCCCACCCCTAGGCGATGTGGGACTATTCGCTCAACACCCGCCCGCATGCAGAGCGCGTTTCAACGGGTGCCTACCCGCATGCGGAGGAAAAGGCGTTAGCGGGTGGAGGCCCACTTGAGGGGAGACGGGGTGGGGCCTAGCTCTGATACCATGTCACTATTCTCGTGCCCCCTCAAAACTAGTTGTAAGGGGGAGGGGGCAACAGGTATATTAAGACAGGAAATCTCCACCCCTAGGCAACATGAGACTATTCGCTCAACAGAGATGAATGTAGATAATGATTGAGATGTTATCTGAATGTTGTTACCTCGTATCTTTTTTATGTTTGTCACATAATTGTGTTTGTGGACAACTTTTGAGTTTGATATGCTCTATTATGGAGCCATATACAACACAATTTGGTCTTGCTTCCATTTTTTTTTTGGATATGATAGAGGCATGTGGATTATAGTGAATGATTATTACTTGTATTTTGATGATACTTTTCTTCATATTTATTTGATACCACATCGTTATGATTTCTGTAGATTTTTAAATGAGTTTGGCACGCAAGGCCAATTGGATGAATCATTACTTAAATGCTAGTGAATATTAGTATTACTATTCGCCTTGGATCTGCATTGGGCTCAAACCGCCCACCATACGCCAGGCACTTCGAACCCCCCAACCGTCATTTACCTGTCAGATGCTTTTTGGAACTCCACATATGAAAAAACAAGTTGAGTTTGAGAAAATTTAATCCACCCCCATGATCTTATTGATTCAGAGGAGCTTTGAATCAACTCAAACGTAGGCCGCACGGGGTTCAAAATGGCTGATAGCTGTGAGGAGGATCTTTTCCTCTTGTTGTTGTTCTTGATTTGGAGGGAAAATCGATATTTAAGGGAGTTTCAGATGAACAATAGGGATTACAAGACAATATAAGGCTACTGAGATCTTGGATACTCCATGTTTTTATTTTGTGATAATTTTTTTAGTTAATTAATTGGATGGGACCACGGTTGTCAGGATCGGGATTCCACCAAGGATCGGTAGGGGTGTCTATAGGATCGGATCGTAGAATTGAATCAAGGATCGTAAGATTCTACAAAATAAGAAGAAAAAAAATTATAATTTATATATGTTAAGAAACCTTAAATATTTATTAAAAATAATCCAAAAACTTAAGAAAAATAGGCAGCATAATTAATTTGACAGATGTATCTCAAAAGATATAACCTTTGCTCACAGGTATAACTTGCAAGTTGCAAAAAATGTGCAAGAAGATCAAGGTCTATATCTTTACATCTATATCATCCACTTCTAATAAATTCCAAAAACTAAGTAACACCAAATCAAACAAAACAGAAATTTAACAAGTTAAACCTTCATAGTTCTTACCCCCTTCAAAAATACTAAATATTCTTTCCTAGTATCATAGCCTAGCATCGCCTAAGTCCCTTAAAACATTCATGGGTTTATCAACATCATCTTCATTAGCTTCATGTATATCCTCAACCTCTGGCTCTGGTGTACTAGCATGTTCAACACGGAACAGCCTCAATTCAGTTCTTCTCTATAAAATCAAATAAAAAACTTGAAAAAGATAAATACATAAATAAATCTTAAAAAATTAAACTTCAAAATTGACTTCAAATGACTTCTACTTACTCTCCATTAACTTCATCCGCATCATATTGAACTTACTTGAGAATCTACTCAGGATCGTAGGAGTCTATTTAAAAATCGTAGGATCGTGGGAGTCTACTTAGGATCGTTAGAGTTTACTTAGGATTCTACTGACTTGGGAGTCTACAGTGCAATATGGATCGTTTTTTTATCATATGGATCGAGAATCGTAGGATCGTAAGATCCGGATCGGGAGTTTGATAACCATGGATGGGATCCATAGAGTAGTAAACTTTATTGGCTAAATATAGCAAGGAAAGCAAGAAAGAGGTATGCGCCTCTCTTCAGACTGAATGAATACAAGAGAAGGAATTTATTTGGGTTAAAGACAGGAGACCCTTGCTCTTTCTCCCAATTTGGCTAATTGTGAAATGCTTCATTTTAGGTTTACTTGAATTCATTTATCAGAGACTTCTATCATATATGGACTCTTAGTCAATAAATTTAGGGATAAGTGTATAAGTGTATGCTTCTAGAAGCTTACTTATCTAATGAAACAAAATCAGTGGTGCTGGAATAAAATTCTACTTCCATCTTCCTCATCTTCAACCTCTTCTAAGTTTCTTCTTTTCTTTGGGGGATATACAACCTTCTGCTGGCTTAAAGGGGATAGGGCCTGCTGCCTTTGTGGACTTCCAAAGGGCCCTGATACTTGTGCTGAATAGTGATTTTTGTAGGTCTTTTATTAATATCTGAAATCAAATCAGATATCAGCTCTATTTTGGATCACAATGCCATTATTATTTGTCTCGCTCCGTCTTTAATGAAAGGGATCTTGGAATGGATCATAATCAATTATGACAAGGAAAAATTGGGCAAGATATGGAATATACGAATGGAGAATTCCCACCATTGATTGTCTGGATAAAGTGGGAATACCCATCTTCCATCAATGCCTCGTTCGTCTTGGGGCTCCAAATCCTCTCTATACCTATTGAGGCAATGTCCTTTTGCCCAGATAGTTTGGGATATGGTTCGTTAATACTTCCTGATCGACAATAATGTCGTACTGTCTCCGGAATGAATCCGGATTGGATCAACACCGGACTATTTAAGCCTTGGTAAAGCTTAAGCGGTTCGCCTACCTCACCCATTTGAAAAGGGTAACGACGTTGTTTCCGAGTCTATGGTTGGATCGTGTCAGCCTCACTCCTTTTTGAACAGGGGGAGGTTTGGTGCCTTCTCTTCCCAGGGTTTCCTTGCTCAGTTTTGAGCAAGCTTTCATTTTTTGTTTCTGTCTTGAGCTCTGCCACGCTCATCTTATGAGCTTGAGCTCTCTTTTAGGGCCAACATTCTGAACCATATAATATTGCCGGTCTTATTATTGTCTTTTCATGTTCAATCTATTTCCAAATTGCTTGATTCTTCTTTGATGCAAATTTGGACATGAGCCTTAGAAAACCGTCTGTCCGAGCATTAGTTTCCATCCTAACCCTAATCCCGAGATCACTCAACCTCTCTACACAGTCCTAAAACCATATCTTCTCTTTTTTTCTTTTGTTCCCTTGTGGATGCAGATGACTAGTTATATTCTTAAAGGCCCTTGGCAGCCCTTCAAATCTTACTGCTTTCTGTCACATTATATGCTTTTGACCTAGTGTTCTTGTAAACTCGTTATGAACTGTCTTCTATTCTTTTGTAGCCATGTGATTGCCCATTTCTCTCACAAAATGTTTTTTTTTCAAGAAATGTTTAGTTTCCTTTTGTAGCCATCTACCTGCCCTATTCTCTCATGAATCATTTTTCTTCAAGAATTATCATGAAGCATTTTACTAAATTCCCTGGTTGAAATTTCTGGTTGCAGCTTGATTCAGACCTCATAGCAGAAGTCATTCATGGGGATCTGAGAGTAGACATACTCTACTCAAGAGCTCAAGAATCTCGGACTGATCCGTACGGAGACAGCAGCAGCAGCAGCACCTCCACACCTCACACGCACAACCCCAACCATGCGGTTTCACCTCGAGAACTAAGCTTACGCTTACATGAAGTAATACAGTACAGATTAGAAGATCGGATCAAAGAGCTCGAAAGAGAGCTGCAGCACAGCCAGATGGAAGCCGAGCAAGCTCTCTCCCAAGGATCCTTCTCCAACAGTGATATAGGATCCTCCAACCAAGAAAGCACAACTGCATCAGAGCGAGATGGTGCTTTGACTCGACCGTTGTGCTTAAACCTAAGCGGAGGTGCATTGGATGCATACGATGACGCTTATGAAGAGATCTTGCGGATGACTGACACTAAAGCGGACAAAAAACTTTACGGGGATGGGTTACGTCCGTCCAATCGGAGTTTGATTTGGGGTTTGGAAGGTGGCAGCGAAAACAAGTCATCAACAGACGTAGAGTATTTTGCAAGGGAGCATATATTTAGGAGTAGGGGTTATGATGGTGAGAGCGGTGGAGGAGGTTACGAATATCAAATCGATGATGATGATGGCAAGATGATCCAACAGATTGTGGAGAGGACGCGGCAAGGTTCGCCTGTAGTAATGCATGCTCAAAGGATGCTATTCTTCCTGGACAAATGATTACCCGTCAGCCATTGCCCATGGTATAGAAGTTTTTGACTCTAATCCTACTCAAAACAGCTGGTGGAATGCAAGTCATGATCATTCACCATGTGAGATTTCTTTCAACATCATGTAGCCTAATTTATACCCAGTTTTTTTGTTTTTTTTTCTCATATATACCAATAACGAAGTTTGATATTGTAGAAAACCCTGTATTTTTCAAAATTCTCTGTGCACCCTTCACATATCTCAGTTTTTGAAAAAAAAAAAAACCCATTTGGTCAACTTTATGACCATTTTACATTGTTCGTCACCGGTGCTCACGTGGACAACGACCGAGCCTGAAATTGTCGGAAATTGGCTAGAAGGTTTTTTTTTAATTTTTGAAAAACTTGAGACATTTGAAGGGTGCATGGAGAATTTTGTAAAACATAGTCCCTTTTCCGCAATATCGAACTTTGTTTGGTGTATATATATGCCAAAAAAAACCCTATTTTTAGTTTTATAAAAAGCCCAATGCATACCCCTAGAACCCAGACAATGTTCACCCATGACATCCATTCCAGATTGGCAATTCAGTTGTTTGCCCTTGTGATGGACTAAGGAAATTGTAGCTCATAGCAACCTCTGATTTATTTATGTATTATCATAATAAGTCTGATACGTTGTAATGGATGATTGTGTTTGATATGAAATGAAAGCATATATAGGATGTTTTTATCCGGCCAGCATTCAGTTGTCAGCCCCATTTGGGTTGGGACACCCTTATCTATCTGACCCTCAGGTGGAGGAGTAATAGAATTGGTGGACTCTCTCTCTCTCTCTCTCTCTCTCTCTCTCTCTCTCTCTCTCTCTCTCTCTCTCTATATATATATATATATATATATATATATATATATATATATATATATATATATATATAGGTTCTTGTGATTGCTGAAGGATCTGAGCACAACCTCGTGGATCTCTAGACCTCAAGCCTTTCTACATGGTATCAGAGCTCTAAGATCCATCTGGATCTTCTTTGTGCCGATTCGAGGGGGCGGTATATCTGATATCTTGAGGAAAGGAGTTGTGGCCATCCCCAACTCCTTGATCGGCAACATCGATATCTGCCTGTTGCATTCTTTGTCCCTGTTGTGGCTTCGATCAGCAGCAACCTCCTTGCAAACTCGAGCTGGGATCCTCGCTGCCAATCACTGCCTTCAACACACAGCTGCACTTAGGGCCTGTTTGTTTTTCGGACCCGCAAAGCAAAGGCTTGTAAATCGGATGTGGGCTAGTAAATCTCCCAGATCGACTAGTAAATCTGATTTACTTCTTGCTGTTTGTATTGACCAGTAAAGTAAACCATTACTTCTGGACGGCTGTTTGGATTGACCAGTAAAGTAAATCAGAAATAAGTCTATTGGTTGCTCTCTACTGTTGTCGTCCACCACCTCCAGCCGACCATCGACAATCTGTCACCGCCTTGTTGGCCACCGTCCACCACCCACCGCCAACAACCACTCTCACCGACCACCGGTCGTTCGCTGCCGCATTGCCGACTACCACCCGTCGCCACCCGGTGGCAAGTGACAGTGGGTGGCGGCAGACGGGCGACAATGGGGCGACGGCGGTGCAAGGCGGCCGGCTGAGTGGTGGCTGACAGGGGGGGGGGGGGGGGGGGTGCAGACGGCGGGGTGGTGGCCGGCGAGGTGGTGGGCAACGGGGTGGTGGCCGGCGGCGGCGGTGCAAGACGGCCGGCAATGCCACATGTCACTTCCCAAATAGTTGAATCATGTGATGCTCTCTCGATTGTGCCATTGACTGATGTAGCATGGTCAACCAACCTTTTTACTAGTAAATGAAAAGTTTTACTTGACTTTTTCGGAGTAAAACTTTTTGGCTACTAGTAAATCCCCTATTATTTACTTTACTATAACTTTTTGAATCCAAACAGCAGCAAAGTAAATTTTTTTTATCCGATTTACTTTACTGGTTATCCTGTTGACCGAATACCAACAGACCCTAGTGTTTCCATCGAGGTGTTGAGAGGAGATGTTGGCAGGCTGGATCTGGGCCCTTGATTCGATCGCATGGATCACATTACATTGAGTAAGTGCCTTTGAATTTAAATTTGGTTTCTTTGTCTGAACCGGCGGTCTACTTTGAGATGCTCTCAAACCGGTTCAAGGTATAAAGCTCTCAAATTTTTGTGGCTCTCTGTACATGGCTATCCTGTTCTGTTCACTGTGCTACTCTGTTAATGTTCTTTGTGGTGCTTCCACTTTGTTCTTTTTGTCTGATTTTTGCGCACCCCGAGTGCATTCTGTATGGCATCCGAGGGTGATTCACCCTACAACTCTACCATGAGCAACTCTCATGGTGGTGATGGACTCAATATGAACCAGTCAAATTGGTCGATTCAGATTACAACAGAAAAATTCAATGGGGAAAACTATATATATTAGGCAGAGACCATCTCCATGTATTTCCGAGCAAGAGGGAAAATGGGCTGCTTGAAAGAGACCATTCCCAAGCTGGCAGAATTCAACCCGACCTTTGCAAAGTGGGACAAGGAGAACTTGATGGTCTTGACTTGTCTCCGCCGCGTCTGTCCATGATGTCACCAGGTCGCTCAACGAGCTAAGCTGCGTGGCATCAGGCCGCATAAGATGCCACCGCTGCATATGACCGTGATGTCACCAAGTCGCTCAACGAGTTGAGTTGCGTGGCATCAGGCCACGTGAGATGTCTCCGCCGCGTCTGCCCGTGATGTCACCAGGTCGCTCAACGAGCTGAGCTGCGTGGCATCAGGCCGCGTGAGATGTCTCCGCCGCGTCTGCCCGTGATGCCACCAGGTCGCTCAACGAGCTGAGCTGCGTGGCATCATGCCGCGTAAGATGTCTCCGTCGCGTCTGCCCATGATGTCACCAGGTCACTCAACGAGCTAAACTGCGTGACATCAGACAGCGTGAGATGTCTCCACCGCGTCTGCCCGTGATGTCACTAGGTTGCTCAACGAGCTGAGCTGCGTGGCATCAGGACGCGTAAGATATCTTCGCCGTGTCTGCCCGTGATGTCACCAGGTCGCTCAACGAGTTGAGCTGCGTGGCATCAGGCCGCGTAAGATGTCTTCGCCACGTCTGCCCGTGATGTCACTAGATCACTCAATGAGCTATGCTGCGTGGCATCAGGCCGCGTAAGGTGTCTCCGTCGCATCTGCCTGTGATGTCACCAGGTCGTTCAATGAGCTAAGCTACGTGGCACTAGGGCACGTAAAATGCCTCCGTCGCGTCTGCCCGTGATGTCACCAGGTTGCTCATCGAGCTAAGCTGCGTGGCATCAGACCGCGTGTGTGGTTTCCCCGACGATCCAAGGACCATACCCTGTACGAGGTAGCTAAATCGATAAAAAATAAACGATATCGTAAAACGATCGATATGCATGAAAATTCGACATGTGCAAAATAGTGGGACCCTATAGCTCGACAAAAATATAAATCGATAGAAATTGAATCAAAACTGAGCGTAAGGGCCAAAGGGTGGAAGTTCGACAAGCGATAAAAGAATCAAAAGCTAGCTACCCCCTGTCCGATTAAGGATCCTCAGAACCCCGATTTTGCTTATCTCGTCCGCATGACAACGAACAGTGGCCTTACCCCTAGCCTTCGATGTTAGTGGTTTTCACATTTCTCTTTTGCGACCTCACCACGTTGTCAAGCTTCGAGGATTACTAACAGATTTTCAGGTCGCCTAAATGGGTGGTTGCCTATTCAGGCCCCCTTAGATCACCCCGGGGTGCTTCCTATCATGGCATGTGAATGCAAAGGACCCCGGTCACGTTTAAAGTCCCCTAGACAGCAGACTACCCCGGTGATCTCAAGGTCGTTCGGGATGGCCACTGAGAACCCCGATCTTGCTTTAAGTCCGCACGATGGCGGACTATTCTTTGAGGCAGCTGGGTGCGAGCTGATCACGTGCAAGTTGTTCTTGTGGATCACTATCGAGCACAGATTCAAAAAGGCTCATTCAGTCCAAAGACCCTCTATTTCATAAAACGGTCTATAAGAGGGCGCCTATGCACATGGTAGGAGGAGGCTGTTGTTCGGCAATCTTTCCTCGACGATCTAACACCACATCTTCAAGCTTAATGTGTTGCTGGACTAAGACGAAGAACTCAACCATGGTGCGGGGATCGAAAATGACAATAGCATCATGAAGCTCACCTCCTTCGAGGAGTGCATTCCGAAAGGCACTCAAGGTTGTCCGGTCTCATCCGGCTGAGTCCTCGAGGGCGAGATAAGAGTTCCGGAATCGCATGGAGAAGCATCGAAGGGTCTCCTGTGCGCCCATGGTGAGATTGAACAGTGATTCAATTCGCTTCGAAGGTTGTCGATTGCACCGGTACTATTCCAGAAATAGCCCGGACAGAGCAGTGAAGCTCGGGATCGAGCTCGGAGGTAACTTATGAAACTAGTCCAGGGCCGAACCCGTCAAGCTGCTCGGGAAGGCGCGGCACAGAACATGGTCCTGGTCTTGAAAAAATATCAACTTCCGGTAAACCAACACATGGTCGACTGGATCCTGCGATCCGTCGAACAGGATGAACTTTGGAGGAGTCCAAAGCTGGGGGAAGTCTCCTCGATGCACCTGCCTCATGAAGGTAGAGCTCCCTCCCCGAGCGGCTAGGTCTTCCAAGAGGTCGACAGGCATACCGGGTAACTTCCAGTGCCCAGGGTGATCCCCCAAGAGCGACTACGCAAGCCCCAGGCGGTCTTGCATGTTTCCTCGATGTCGGACCGCGCCTTCGCTACGGCAATGTTCGGAGACGCCGTCCCGGCGTCTGCTACGCTGCTTCACCGATAGTCGTCTCAACGCAGGGAAAGGTCTATGTGAGGCCATTACCTCGCGGGTCTCCACACGGGGTAACATTTCCACTGTGGGTTCCTCCTCATGCTGATGGCGTGGGTTACGGTCTCTTCGTCGAGACCTTGCCTCTGGCTCGTCGGACCCCGCACTTCGACTTCACCGACGAGGGGGGGTCGAAGGCGGAGTCAGCTCATTGCTGGAACGCTGGGTGACAAATTGCTGAAGTCGCCCGAGAGCCGACTCTCTTGTCTTGCGCGCCACTGCATCTTCCACAGGGGGCTCCTGCTGGGATCCCCGTCGCGTGGGCGCCAACGTGGGTTGATGCGACGTTGGGACTGGGGGAGGTCACATAGGGGGAGCGGTCCCCACCGACACTATTTGGGGATATTTTTCGTTGGTCCGTGCAGTTACCCTGCAAGACAGATAAATCGTGAGAACAGTTGGCTCCCTTAGGAGCGCAGACCTCCGACGCTCAAGTTAGAACAGGTACGAACAGGGGAGAGCTGTAGTAGTCGGAAGGTGTTAGGGTTTTGGGTTTTGAACCTGTACTTTGGAGCCGGGGGTCGTACCTATATAGCCTTTTGGAGGCCATCAGAGGTTGACACATGGCGGTGTCTTCCCGCACCTTCGATACCCCCATGTGCCAGACCACATGGGCTCTTCATGGCTTTTGCCGTTTAGCTTGCTAGGCGATGGCAAAGGGGGATGCATCGGTCTTGTACTTGCCAGGTGGAGATTCTAGAAAGCTCTAGTCTGGGAGGTCCTAAATCGAATTTTTGTCAGTTTTCCGTGGACTGCAATCGTCCACGTAGCTCCACGGGGGTGATGACATCTGTTGATTCGATACCACCTTACTGTGGGCGATCTTTGTGGGAAAGAGGGCATACTCCTTGGTCATTGCATGATCAGGCGAGCTCCTGAGCGAGCTGCGGGCGAACTCCGTAGAGACCCCATTGGTGTTGTTGATCCGCCCACTTCTTCTTATTGTTAATAGGCGAGCTCCTTAGCGTTTGCATGATTAGGCGAGCTACTGAGCGAGCTGTGGGTGTCGGGTTTGACGAGCTCCTGAGCGAGCTGTGGGTGTTCGTAAATATCATTCTAAGTTCAGCAAAAGGGGCGATCTCTCCATGTGTGAGCTAGTCACCGGGCGGGCTGTGAGCACCAGCCACGGGCGACCTCCTCTGCTTGCGAGCTAGTCGCTTGCGGCCTGGGTCAGCTTCGCACAGGCTGTTGGCACCAGCCAGCCTTGCGTAGAGAGCTTAGACTCGTCGTACCTCATAAGTGAAGCCTCGAGGAAGATGCTGCTCTGTCCAAGGGACGCATCGATTCGCTACTGCAAGCGTCGGGCGGGCTACGAGCACCGGCCACTGGGCTACCTCTACCACGTGCAAGCTGGTCGCAGGTGGTCAGGGTCAGTCCTGGGCGGGCTGTGAGCCACGACTACAGGCGGCGTCTGAAGATAAAGGGGTGCTACGATCCGTTATCGCTAGACTTCGAGCGGGCTGTGTCGAGAGTTTTTACTCAGAGTGTCCCAGCCACGGGCTTCACCGGGTGGGCTGTGTCGGGAGCTTTGACTCACAGTGCCCCAGCCACGGGCATCACCGGGCGAGCTGTGTCGAGGAGAATGTCGCTCTATCCAAGGGATGTAACGATCCGCTACTGCAAGCGCCGGTCGGGCTATGAGCATCGGCCACTGGGCGACCTCTACCACGTGCAAACTGGTCGTTGGTGGTCAGGGTCAACCCTGGGCGGGCTGTAACCTCGCAATCTTTGTTTGAAAAGAAGGAGGTCCAGTCTTTACGCTACAGGAAACGGTACAGTGTCCTCGTGCCTTTTGTGCTCGTGAAGTTCACGAAGGCATACCCCAAATTGCTTCCACCCCTAAAATCCATGGGAAGATACATGGAGTTGTATTCCGTGGCGTCACCTCTTTGTTGCTTCAGAGTCTCCCCTCGGTGGTGCTCATCAAGCAACTCCCGAAGTTGCTCCTTGCTTAGCTTGTTCGAGAGGCTCTTGATCATGAGGGTAGTGTTCCCAGTGGCAGCTCCTCCACTGCCAACCTCCCCCTCTCTGAACTCGAAGCCCTCGGCGGGGCGACGGAGCAGACTCCTTCTGTATCTCGGAAATGATTTCTTTCTAGTGAGCCTGCTGATCCACCATCACGGCCTGGATGTTATCGTTGATTTTTCCAGGAGCCATCAGACACTACCGGATGCCAGGGTTGAATCACTGATCCTTCCCTCCGTGGGTCGAGCCCAGGGGAGAGATCAGTTCTTCTACTCGTCGATGGAATTTGGCGCAGTCGCGCCAGTTCGTCCATCATTGTAACATCCGCCCCAAACACACAAGATATTGTCCACTTTCTCCGTACCCGCATGAGGACTTCCCAAGGTGGTTACCCATCCTAGTACTACTCTCGTCCGAGCACGCTTAACTACGGAGTTCTTACGAAATCCGTAGCGGCGCACGGTTTTAAAACGCGCCTTCTTTGTTTGGAAGGGGAAATTATATAACTAGCTCATGATCTCCTTCTCTCCAGGCGATGTGGGGCTAAATCATGACCTTGTACACCTCACCTCACCTCATCCATCTTGGCATCCCAACCTCAGGAGTCTTGGCTCTTGGCTATTAGCCTATTGGATCTTAGTCGTCACAATCCACCCCCCTTAGGGCTACACATCCTCGTGTAGGGTTAGACCCCCCCATAGCGAGGAGAACCGGCTCTGATACCATTTTGTAACATCTGCCCCAAACACACAAGATATTGTTCGCTTTGCCCGTGCCCGCACGAGGACTTCCCAGGGTGGTCACCCATCCTAGTACTACTCTTGTCCGAGCACGCTTAACTACGGAGTTCTTACGAAATCTGTAGCGGCACACAGTTTTAAAACGTGTCTTCTTTGTTTGAGAGGGGAAATTATATAACTAGCTCAAAATCTCCTTCTCTCCAGGCGATGTGGGGCTAACTCGTGGCCTTGTACACCTCACATCACCTCACGCCATCCATCTTGATATCCCAACCTCAGGAGTTTTGGCTCTTGGTTATTAGCCTATTGGATCTTGGTCGTTACAATCATGGCCCGCTGAGTAGCCAACATCTCCAAAAGGAGCTGGTCACCGAGCGGGATAGGGGGTTGGGAGGCTTGAGCGAGCGGCCTACTTCGTACAGACCTGGTGTGGGTTTCGCCCTTTTCTGTCCCTGTGTGGCCGGAGCCATCAGGGTATCCTCTGGAGGCACGGCATTCAACCACGTAGTCGTGGGCGTTCTCGCAGGAACCAGTCGAAAGATCCCACAAACGGTGCCAAATGTTGGGGGATATTTTTTGCTGGCTCATGCGACCGTCCTGCAAGACAGAGGAAACATAAGAACTGCTGGCTCCCTTAGGAGCGCAGACCCTCCGACTCTCAAGTCAGTCAAGGTGTGAATAAGGGAGAGCCAAAGTAGTCGAAAAGTGTTAGGGTTTCTGAGTTTCAAACCTGTACTTTGGAGCCGGGGGTTTGTACCTTTATAGACTTTCTGCAGACCGTTAGAGTTTGACACATGGCGGTTTCTTCCCATACCTTCTACGCCCCCATGTGCCAGCCCACATGGGTCTCTAATGGCCTTTGTCGTTTAGCCTGCCAGGCGGTGGTAAAAGAGGGGGGGGGGGGATGTACCGGTCTTGTCTTTGCCAGGTGGAGATTCTGGAAAGTTTTAGTCTGGGAGGTCCTAGACCAACTCGGGCCGGCTTCCGTGGCCCGCAGTCATCTACATAGCCCCATGGGGGTGGCAACACTTGCTAGCTAGATACCGCCTTACTGTAGGCGATTCGATAGGACGGGGAGCAAGCTCCTGGTCGTCGCACGATCGGGCGAGCTCCGCGGTGACCCCATTGGTGCTGTTGCTCTGCCCACTTCTTCCTATTGTTAATAGGTGAGCTCTATGGTGGTTGCATGATTGGACGAGTTCATGAGCGAGCTATGGGTGTTGGGCCTTTTGAAAATATTCTTTGGATTCTGCCAGAAGCGATCTCTTCCGCGAGCGAGCCGATCGCGTGCGAACAGAGCGAGCTTCCTGGTGAGCTATGTCAAGAACTTTGACTCACAGTATCTCATGAATGAGGCCTCGAGGAAGATGTTACTCTGTCCAAGGAATACAACGATCTGCTACTAAGTTTCGAGCGAGCTACGAGCATCGGCCTCAGGGCGACCTCTTCCATGTGCAAGCTGGTCGCATACGACCAGGGTCAGCCTCGGTCAGGCTATGAGCCACGAACCGCTATTGTAAGCTCCGGGCAGGCTATGAGCAACAGCTGTGGGGTGGCCTCTTCCGCGTGCGAGCTGGTCGCATGCGGCCAGGGTCAGTCCCGGGCGGGCTGTGAGCCACGAACTGCTACTGTAAGCTCCGGGCAAGCTACGAGCACCAGCCGTGAGGCTACCTCTTCTGCGTGCGAGCTGGTCACATGCGGCCAGGGTCAACCCCGGGCGGGCTGTGAGCTACAAACCGCTATTGTAAGCTCCGGGCGGGCTACGAGCACCTGCCGTAGGGTGACCTCTTCCATGTGCGAGCTGGTCACATGCAGCCAGGGTTAGCCCCAAGCGGGCTATGAGCCACGAACCACTACTGTAAGCTCCGGGCGGGCTAGGAGCACCAGCCGCAAGGTGACCTCTTCCGTGTGTGAGCTGGTCGCATGCAGCCAGGGTCAGCCTCGGGCGGGATGTGAGCCACGAACCGCTATTGTAAACTCCGGACGGGCTATAAGCACCAACCGCGGGGCGACCTCTTCCGCGTGTGAGCTGGTCGCATGCGGCCAGGGTCAGCTCCGGGCGGGCTGTGAGCCACAAACCGCTGCTGTAAGCTTCGGGCGGGCTACGAGCATCAACCACGGGGTAACCTCTTCCGCGTGCGAGCTGATCGCATACGACCAGGGTTAACTCCAGGCGGGCTGTGAGCACCAGCCACAAGCAGCCTCTTCTGTTGGTGATCTGGTTGCAGCGACCAGGGCAAGGTATCTAGAAGTATTCTTTGAATTCCAAGACCTATCCTGGTCATAAGGCTACCTGCCCAAAAATCACGGTTGACCTTGAGCCTACCGGGGGGGGGCTTCCTGCTTCGATCACCCAAGGTCGCCCTGGGTGCGCCCCAAGATAGGGGTGACCTCCCTGGGGACATCCGTCGTCTCGTTGTGTTCTTTTTCCTGCTACTGTCACGTGGACGACGAGCCGGTGACGTTTTTGGCACCATCAATTTTTATTGCCACCGTGCGTATTTGGTTGCACATGTTTTGTGCACCTTCCCAAACCCGGGCGGACCAAGTTGGAGCCCACCTCACTCAAGTGTGTCTTCTTGGGCAATTCTCCCACACAAAAAGGCAACAAAATGCTACCATCCATCTAGTCATCAAATTCTTGTGTCACGAGATGTTACTTTCTTTGAAGAGATGTCTTTCTTTCTTGTCGCCGACACTCCTCTTTAGGGGGAGAGTAGCCTTAGGGAGGAGTTCTATATGCCAGCACTACAACTAGTTGAACCTGTGGTGCTACACCGAGTGGAGCCACCACACACTCAAGAGGAGGTTGGGGGGGGGGGGGCAAGAGAAGGCAACAGAAGAGGAAATACAGGTCTATTCCCGATGTCCTCGATCGGGATTGGAGTCGGTGCCATCCTCATGTCCTCTCCAAGACCCTCCTTCAGAACCAGGGCCACAAGATGCCCCACCAAATCAAGGTACACCCACTGATGAACTCAATGTTCCTATTGCAATTTGAAAGGGAACTCATCTCATACTCCCTCTACTCGATACCCAATCTCTATGTTTGTCTCATATGAATCCTTATCACCACCATATCGTACGACCTCTCTTTCTAGTATGTCTATTCCTCATAATGTGAATGAAGCAATGACTCATGAGTGTTGGCATCGCGCTATGTGGGAAGAGATGACGGCTTTGGAAAAAAATAGTACATGAGAGCTTGTGGACATACCACAGGGGAAGAAACTAGTAGGATGCAGATGGGTGTTCTCAGTCAAGCACAAGGTCAATGGACAAGTTGAATGATACAAGGCAAGGCTTGTGGCAAAAGGGTTTACCCAAATATATGGGATAGACTAACATGAGACCTTTGCGCCGGTCGCCAAGATGAATACTATACAAATCCTTCTATCCGTGTCGGCTAATCGTCGGTGGGAACTACATCAACTTGACGTCCACCCCTAGTTTTTACTCAGCTGCAGGGAAGGCCAAAGTGTGCAAACTCAAGAAAGCCTTATACGGCCTCAAGCAATTTCCAAAAGCTTGGTTTGAGAGATTCAGCGGGGCTGTGAAGAAAGAAGGCTATGTGCAAAGGCAATCAGATCATACGCTCTTTGTTAGGATACGAGATGGTAAGGTTACGCTTCTCTTAGTATATGTCGATGATAATGTGATCACCAGATCCAATAGTGGTGAAATTCAAAGGCTCAAGTAGAAACTCGCCCAAGAGTTTGAGATCAAAGATCTCGGGAAGTTAAAATACTTCCTTGGCATAGAAGTTTCAAGATCTAGAGAGGGGGACATATTTATATCTCAAAGGAAATATGTCCTCGATCTCTTGAAGGAATCCAGAATGATGGGTTGCAAACCGGCACACATCCCTATTGAACAGGATCACAAATTGGCAGAAGAAAGTGGGGAGCTCCTGAAGGATGTTGGGAGATACCAGAGGCTTGTGGGTAAGCTCATCTATCTTTCCCTTACTCGACCCGATATTGCTTACGCAGTTGGAGTCGTTAGCCAATTTATGCATGCTCCTATAACTGTGCATTTGACAGATGTCTACAAGGTCTTGAGATACTTGAAGATGAACCCGAGAAAGGGTATTACCTTTGGTTGCCATGGGCATCTCAAGGTTGAGGCCTATACGGATGCAAATTGGCAGGCTCCATAAGCGATCGTAAGTCTACTATCAGGTATTGTGTGTTTGTTGGCGGTAATATGGTGTTATGGAGAAGTAAGAAGAAGCAGGGTGTGGTCGCTCGGTCTAGTGCAGAAGTTAAGTTTCGGGCCATGGCACAAGGAATGTGCGAAATGATTTGAGTGAAGAAATTATTGAAGGATATCGAATTTCAGATTCAAGACAAAATTGAGTTGTTTTGCGACAACATGACGCAGCATTGCACAAAACCCGGCTTAACATGATCGTACCAAACAAATAGAGATCGATAGACACTTCATCAAGGAAAAGATCACCTCTGGAGAAATTAACACTATATATGTGGCTACCACGAACCAGCTCATAGACATTCTTACGAAGGAAGTATCAAGTTCCAAAACTAGCTTGGTGTGTAACAAGTTGGGCATGCGAGATATCCATGCACCAACTTGAGGGGGAGTGTTGGGAGTTGTCCATGTGTGTGTCCCTCTGTGTTATGTATCAGCCCCATTTGGGTTGGGACACCCTTATCTATCTGACCCTAAGGTAGAGGAGAAATAGAATTGGTGGAATCTCTCTCTCTCTCTCTCTCTCTCTCTCTCTCTCTCTCTCTCTCTCTCTCTCTTCTCTCTCTCTCTCTCTCTCTCTCTCTCTCTCTCTCTCTCTCTCTCTCTCTCTCTCTTCTCTCTCTCTCTCTCTCTCTCTCTCTCTCTCTCTCTCTCTCTCTCTCGTCTCTCTCTCTCTCTCTCCCTCTCTCTCTCTCCCTGCAGGTTCTTGTGATTGCTGAAGGATCTGAGCACAACCTCGTGAATCTCTAGGCTTTAAGCCTCTCTACATCATTCGCACCCACAAAATGACTACTTACTCCAACTTCATACTAACAACCCCATCTCGATTCACCTATTTACTAGGGCCCCCATTTTGATCCTTTCTCCTCGTCTAAACCCTAACCTATCACGCCGCCTCCTTCCTCCTCCACCTAATCTGAACACTACCCCATCTCACTGCCACCCTCTTTCCTCCTCCTCCTCGTCTAAACCCTTACCCCATCCCACCACTCTCCTCCTCCCTTCTCCTTCCTCGTCCCTCCCTTTTCCTTCCTCCTCCCCATTTGAGCCATAACCCATCCAGAAGAGTTCAGTAGGGCAGGAAGCTAGGAGGAAGAAGAAAGAGAAGGGCAGCGGAGGGGGCCTGTCGAGTTCAGAGGGGATGTGTCACCTTGAAGTTAAGGATGGGGATAGATTAGGATTACAAAAGTTCAAATTTTTGATTGCCAACACTATATAACCTCAAGTGCATTTAGATAGACCCAATAATTAGAGGACCTTTTAAATTTCCAAATGCAACCTATATACATCACAATTTTTTATAAAGGCATGTCGCTACCAAAAGGCAACCCTATAAGTTATTACCTTTTTCTAAGGGCAGCTCGTGACTAAAGGCAACCCCCGACTCTGTAAGCAACGAATCTTGTTCCTCTTACCTTCTCCTCTACTCGTCGGTGTCGTTGATCTCATGCTGACCGTCTCCTCCTCCTGCTTCCTCTTCTCTTCCTCCCCTTTTCTTCCTCCCCTTTTTCTTCCACCTACACTCGACCATTTCAGGTCAAGTGCTTCTACAACCCATTCGTTCCGAGAAGACCGAGTGCATTGTAGTGTCATTAGGCCATTGTCGATCACCTGGCCTCCAACTGTTGATTGTTTTGTAGGAGTACTCAGCCTCGAACAGCTTAATGATCAATAGGAGCACTTGACCTACAATGGCCGAATGAGATGTGGAGAGACTTATAGAGGAGGAAGAGGAAGAGGAAGGAGGAGGGACAAACAAGAGGAAGGTGGGTGGGTTGCGACATGCACATGTTGACAATGGTGTAGAAAAGGAGGAGGAAGAAAGAAGAAAAGAATTGGGATATTGTGAAAGTCCTCATCTCATGACTGTCTTAGATAAAATGTGCTTAATGGGTTGCCCCTACATAGAGTTATTTTAGATATACTGAATGCATGACTTAGAGCATCTCCAACATGCTCCTATGCCTTTCATCCTTTGGTACTGTAATGAAACAAATGGGTAATGGATTTAAAACAACACTCCAACGAGCTCAACATATATTTTTCTATTTTAAATTGCATCCTCCTGCTTTTGCGAATGGAGAAGGGAATGTTTGAAAGTGAACCCCACAGCTTGAATAAAACATTTCATGTAGTTTTTCAAACACCCCCTGCAAGAGTTTGAAGCGCGATAGCCGACTGAGGACCATTTGGTCTTTTTAAGAAAAAATAGGAAGAGATTGAGGAGCCCGTTGGAGTGTTCTTCAATCCCCACTCCATATTTTTACCAATGTGGTAGGTCGGAGCTGCAAAGAATAGGGAAGGCACTAGGATTCCCGTTAGAGATGCTCTCTCTTAGCCTCTTAATCCCCCCCCCCCCCCCCCACCCAAAACAAAACAAAAAAAAAAAGACAAAAAAGGCGTTATTAGCCTAAGACCCATCTAAGGAACCCAACATTAGGATAAACCTAGTGTAGGGTTTCATTGAGCTTCAGCCCCTCTAACCAACCCAACAGTAGGATAAACCTCTATATTATTTTTTAATCATGAGGCCATCCTTTCCTCTCTCTGATTAGCCATGGTGGAGCTCAAATGAAAACGATAGAGGCTGGAGACGGAGGTGGCCGCGAGTAGTGGTGAAGGAGGCGACGGCGCGAGCGGTGGAGGTGGCTGGGTGCGAGCGGCGACAGCGATGGCTAGGGTTTGGTTTAGGTTGGGATTTCTAGGTCTAGGATTCATCCTATGGCCTCTAGATATCTATAATGTCCAGTGTCGGCGGCAGAGAGGGGGGGGGGGGGGGGGGGTGACGGGGACGGGGTGGGGTTCAGTTAGGTCCGACAGCGGTGGCAAGCGACGACAGTGACTTTGGATAAGTAGCAACAAACCTAAATTTGAAGGAAGGTGAGGGGCATTTTCATCCAGAGGGTCTTAGCTCTAAAAAAAAAGGGGGGGGGGATTAGGTATAAGTCCTTAACTATTTTGTAGTATTAGCTGCAGGACACCATAATTTGCTATTTGCTATATTAGCTAAGGTCCCTCTCTCTTCTCCCCAATCTCCCGAGCAGCTCCAGCTCCGGCGGTGGCGGCGGCCTCGCGCTCGACCCCCGACGACCCCATCAACCCTCAGAGCAACTCCGGCGGCGGTGACGACTGCAGCAGAGGAGGCGGGGGCAGCGGCCAGCAGCTCCGGCGGCGTCGGTGGAGGCGACAACGGCGAGGTGGTTCGATTGAACTCTCTAGGTCTAGGGTTCATCCCATGGTCTGTAGATTAGGTCCGGCCGCCGAACGGGAGGGGGGGATGGGGGTTCAGTTAGGTCCGATGGCGGCAGCTGGGAGGGGATACAGGTGGAAGGGACTTGAGCTATATTTCGAAATTACTGCGTCCTACAACTAATAGTCCTCTCTCGAGAAGGACTTATGTCAAACTAACACCCCCCCCCCCCCCCCCCCCCCCCCCCCCCCCCCCCCCACACACACACACACACACATACACACACCAAAAAAAAAGGGAAATATTATTCATACCCCAAAAATCTGTAATTAGCCCCCGTATCCCTAGCGTTTCTCAATAACTTACTCAACAATCCTTTAATATCAACAGTGCCCTTTTTTTTGTACCCCAAACCACAAAGCCGCTGCTCAGCGTCTTTTGTACCCCAACCCAACCAAATGTTTGTTTAAACTTAGCCCAAGCCCAACCCGTCGGGTTGGCCGGGTTGTGCGGGGTGGGTTCGGGTTAACCCGCCCAAAGTCGGGTTGGGTTCGGGTTGGGCCGCCCAAGTTGCAGCTAGACGTGGCAACGAGTCGTGTCGGGTCGGGTTCGTGTCGTGTCCAAAACCCCTAGACCCGGACCTGACCCGTTTAACTAATCGTGTGTCTAGATTCTAAACCCGTACCCGACTCGCTAATAAATAGGTAGACACGATAAGACCCGGTAAGACCCCCCACCCGGATCTATTCAGTTGACCCAATCCGACTTGACCCGACCCTGACCCGAAAGACCCACTAGTATTATATATTATAGTATTGGATTGCTGGTAGACCCGACCCGACACGACCGTTGAATACTAAACGGGTCTACCGTGTCCAGACCCTAAACCCGGACCCGACCCGTTTATTAAACGGGTCTATCGTTTACGACCCGTTTACGACCTGAACCCGTTTAGCCTTGTCCCAGACCCGCTAATTTCGTGTCGGGTCCTGTCGGGTCGAGGAGAAATAATTCGGGTTGGGCTCGGATTAGCCCGTCCAAATTCGGGTTGGGTTCGGGTTGGACTCGGGTTGGGTTCAAGTTGGCCCGCCCAAGTTGCAGCTCTACTTGTGCCTTCAAGTATCAGCCAACTGCATGGGGTTTATTTAAGAGTGGGGTGTATTCAAGAGTGTATATAATTGGGGTATATTTAAGGGGTATGTGGTTGAGTGGGGTATAATCAAGTTGGGGCGGGCTATTTAACTGGGGTGTATTGAAGATGGGGTGTAAGGGGGAAGGGTATTTTTGGGATTGGAATGGGGTATGAAATAAAAAAATGGGGTGTGTTCAAGTTTGTTGGAAATGGGGGCTAATTACAGATTTATGGGGTATGAATAAAATTTCCCAAAAAAAAAAAGTGTGTTGTATATGGTCGCTCGCATTCCCAAATGAAGAGACCCAGATCCAAGGAATCCCCTTCAATGGACGAAGGCCCCGAACCCGCCAGCATCCTCGACACCCTCGGCGAGGAGATCGTCCGGATCGTCTCCCCCGTCTCCGCCTGCATGCTCCTCGTCGTTCTCCTCGTCACCGCCCTCGCCTCCTCCTCCCCGCAGTCACTCGCCTCCATCGCCACCATCGCCTACTCCGAGGACGACGCCTCCGACTCCCTCTGGGACAAGCTCCGCGGCGCCTTCCTCAACTCCCTCGCCTTCGTGGCCGTTCTCACCGCCCTCACCTTCCTCCTCGTCCTCCTCTTCTACTTCCGCTGCACCCGATTCCTCAAGTACTACATGGCCTTCTCCTCCCTCGTCGTCCTCGGCTTCCTCGGCGGCGAGATCTGCCTCCTCCTCATCGAGCACTTCCGTATCCCCGTCGACGCCGTAACCTTCCTCGTCCTGCTCCTCAATTTGTCGGTCGTCGGGGTTATGGCCGTCTTCATGTCGAGGATGCCGATCGTTGTGACGCAGGGGTACCTCGTCCTCATCGGGGTGCTTGTCGCCTACTGGTTTACCCTCCTCCCGGAGTGGACAACGTGGGCGCTCCTGGTCGCCATGGCCTTGTATGATCTTGCCGCAGTTCTGTTACCTGGCGGGCCGCTGAAGCTCCTGTTGGAGCTCGCGATCTCCCGGGAAGAGGAGATACCCGCATTGGTCTATGAGGCTCGGCCTGTCGAGTATCGCCCGGGTGCAGAGAGGAGGGTGTGGAGGGAAAGGAGGGATCTTGGGACTAACCCAGTTTCCGATTCCAACGTTGCAGTACCTGTGGAGTTGTTGCCGGAGACAAGGTTGCTTATCGTTGAAGAGGGGTCTTCGGGGGGCTCTTTGGCTTCTGAGTTCAGGGCTCCGTTGATGGACCGCCAACCGGAAAGTCATGAAATGGAGGGTGGGGATGGGATTGGGTTGGGCTCATCCGGGGCGATCAAGCTGGGATTGGGTGATTTTATCTTTTACAGCGTCCTGGTGGGGAGGGCGGCAATGTACGATTTCATGACGGTGTATGCTTGTTATCTCGCAATCATAGCAGGGCTCGGTATCACTTTGTTACTCTTGGCATTCTATCGGAAAGCCCTACCAGCTCTCCCCTTTTCAGTATTGCTTGGTGTGTTGTTTTATTTCTTGACAAGGGTATTGCTGGAAGTGTTTGTGGTCCAATGCTCGACTAGTCTTTTGATGTTCTAGGATGACATTATCTTTAAATTAAAGAAAATCCAGGCTTATTTCCATTTGGTGTTTCTTGCGTTATCTACCCCAAATGCATTTACTTAGCATACTCCAAAGAGATACGTTGACGAGAGATACCGAGCATGTAGAACTGCTTAACTCTTGAATATTTCTATTGGCTATTTCCTTTTATTACTATTTGTATAAACCGTACGTTATTTTTATCGAACTTCGTTTATTAGTAAAGCACAATGGCAGGGATAATTGTTTGTAGACACTTTGAAGAGAGATACGTTGACAAGCTGTGGAATCACCATTTCTCTTACTGTCTATGTGTATATTTGATGTTTGATGAATAGCATAGATAATCACATCAATATTTGGCCTATCAGTCATGAGGGAATTGTTTCTTTGGATAAAATTTATCATTTTCTATGGTTTACGGACTCGAGAAAATCTTCAGATGCATGAATCTATGGATCTTTTGCTGTTGAGGAGAATGCTGGAATTTATCATACCTTGTAGAGAAGATATTGCTTCAGATTCTTTCTCGTGTGCTCTTCACAAGGCTTCTTTTATTTGTATACTTTGATTTTTCTTCAATATTTTGGCAAACTGCTGCTAATGAATTTCACTGGTATTATTTACCAGGCAAGCTGCTTTTATGGATGAGAAAGTTTTAGTTTTCTTCTCGCTGAGAGTCAAACATATCAAGGTTTTATGTGTTAAGCTAGATCTATTGCTTCACCACAACTAAAGCGATGTACTTCGTGTCTTCAATTACAGGTAATTGATACTCATGTAAGTTATTTTTTTGCTATCTATGTTTATGGATATTGTAAATATAAAAGAAAGTAGATTTTTGAATATGCAAGCTCACTAAATTGTTTTTCTTAGTACTAATCTGGAGAAAGGGCAGGAAATTTGTTCTTGTTGTTTTATATCAGTTCATATGCAAAGATAATTATGGTTGCAAAGATCTGATATCTAGACAAGACCCAGAAATGGTGAATTTCTTTTAGATTTTCCCTCCATATCTAGTCCAATAATGTATCTGTTAAACTTATTTTTTTATTTATGGTTTTCTTCCTCTTCAAGTGTTGCATTTCACTTTCTCAAACTTCGCCTTGTCCACTAGTATCCATATGCCTAGCTCCACTTTTTATATGAGGATTGTTACAACACTTGAATGGATTCATGGACTTAATTTTATAATGTAACCTATCTAAGAATGCAACATATACATATTTTTATTTTATTCAATTTTAGTTCTATTAATCATTCCAAGGATGTGAGGGATGTCCGCATCCAAGTTTGAGATCATGAACATGTTACATGTCAGTCAATTGTCAAGTGAGTGCAATATTTCTAGTGCAATTGAAATCTAGGAATCTATGGTAATAGTCGATTAGGATAGATCCAATATAAGGGCTATAATTCAACAATTAATGCCTGAGAAGTCAAAAAGAGATTTAATAGGTCTTTGGGTTTTAATTAGGGCTGCCGGGCGAGTTGAACCCCACCCAACCTTGATCTTAGGCAGCTTTGGGCCCACTTCTTTGAAGATCGGGTTGGGTTCGGGTTGGAAAACTCTACTTGGACTGAACATGACAAGGTCGGGTAGAGGGTCGGGCAACCTGGCCCAACTTGAACCTAGTGTAGTCAAGGCCGCTAGGTGGCGCCTAGACATTTTGGTTTTGTCTAGACGAAGCAGCGCCTAAGCAAAGAACACTGTTGCATAAAATTTTATAGTAGAAAACAATATATATATATATATATATATATATATATATATATTTCTTACTATAAAATTTTATGCTTTCCTATTCTTCATACCTGCAAAAATTAGTAAAGAACACTGATCTAAAAAGCGGCTTGGGCGCCCACCTAGGCATTTTGAATCTTAAACAACATCACCTAAGTTGAGACCTGCTTTCCTCAATGTCCATAAGAGAAAGGTTGTCGATGTTATCGTTAAAAGCAGTCATTCGTAAGCTTCTTTTCTCCCATTCTTCTCCTTCATTTCTTCATTTTAATCTTCTTTTTTTTCTTTTTTAACTAGTACACTAGTATGTAGTTGCTCCCTTGACCCAGTGTGACTACCTAAAAGAATGATGATAACGGCACCCTAGGCATATTGTAAACTCCTAGAAGAAGAATGAGACCGTAATCATAATAGTTATGCAAATATTAAGTTAAATATTTTATAAAATTTTAGTTGCCTCAATGTTTGGGCGTCCACCTAGTCATCCTCCTTCTGCCTTATCGCCTTGGAACTCTCCTACCACCTTAGGTCCGCCTAGCATTTTTTAAAACATTGGTAAAGAATATAAAATGATGTTATTTTAAGTGCTCAAGAAGATGGAATTAACACGAATCAAAACAAAAGTTGTCAATGTAACCAAGAATTAATAAATCAAAATCATCGTCACAATTTCCATGAGGGTCTATTTAATTTGAAACATGACTCCTATACGAATTACCATAAAATTCAGCATCTTCAAATGTTTGTGGTTGTGTTTCTTCCTGCTCTTTGCCTTCTCCCATTATTATTTTCACTAGCCTCAACAACAAGATATTAGGTTAAACCATCATTAAGAAGACTGTCCCTGAGTGGTTGTATTCGATGCTATCAAAGGCGGTAGTAGGCTCGTAGTTGGCCAAGATCCTACTAGGACTAGTCGACCAAAACTTATTCTAACCCCTCCCCACTCCCTAAACATATATGATATATGAACTAGCATAAATGTCAATAAGTATATGATATTAGTCGGTCAATAACAATGCATGCCTTCACACTTCACAGCATGTGTATAAATACATAAGTAACAGAACACAGTTGTATTGACTTCATGTTCATGTCAGAAGACTCAGAACTAAGAATTCATCACAATATTTGTTTACTGATGTTTAATCTGTGAATAACTCCAATTTTGATTTTAGGGTTATATATATTAATAAATAAACAATAATTATTTGTCTATGTTTTTATCTCAGATTCTCAAGTCCTCAATAGATGATTATATGGAAGAGCCATAGTTGCGACTTAAGACTTCGAGACAATGCAAAAAAATTCAAACAAAATTGCTTTCAAAGACTCCTTGTAAAATAAAAAAATTTGCTTACAGAATACCATCGGGGACTAGTCCCAGTTGCTAGTCAGGATTCCACCCATATATGAAAGAATCGGAATTAGTCGGTTGGCAAAATGCCACCTGAAGACTAGTCACCGACTAGTCCCGATTTTGATAGCATAGGCTGTATTTTCCCAATAAAAGTTGTCCCGAAAAATAAAAAAAAAACTGCCTAGGTAGCCAGACGCCTAGGCGGTCGACCACCTAGGAAACACCTCCTGCCTAGGGAGGCACGTGGATGTTGGGGGCTCCAAAACTCCTAGGCGGCGCCTTGACTACATTGCTCGAACCCAAACAATTATTTAAGTATGTAAGCAATAACTCATCAATTAGAGTCCTAAACTCGCACATATCCTATTCTAAGACCTGCAAGGGTTCAATGGCCATCCCGCAAGGCCACAGATCTATTCAACAATCTTACGACATATTTAATGATAACATTATATTGTGTGAGTTTGTTAATGGTACTTGTAGACTTGTAGTTGGTATTGTAGTTTTATATTTCGAAAAGGTTGTTTGGGTCAATATAGAAGTGAATTTCAATCAAAGTTGTATATGTAATTTTGGTAGGATAAATAAAATTTCTTTTTTGTCGTTTACTTGTCAAAGTTCAAAACTTTCAAGAAATGTTAGAATTAAGTATATAACCCACCAACATGGGCTAACTCGAGCTTAACCAAAACTTGAAAATTTGTACTTGGGTTCGGCACAGGTTGGGTTGAACTATGAGTTCTACCCTCATGCTGCGCTTGGGTTGGTCGCCTAACCCAACCCAACTTGCCGAGTTGAAATCCTAGTTTTAATTTACTTAGTTTGATTCATACTCAAGATTGTCATATCGTGTATCGTTTTTCCTTTTCTGTGTATCATTTATTGTATCGTATCGTGTATCGTAAGATATAGTTAACTTTGTATATGTATATATAATACTAATTTATAGGAAATACTAGAACATTTTTTATCAAAAGTTAAGAGTAGAAGAGTAAGACATTCAATTTTCATTTCCCAAGGCCTATACTAAAGTGTGATATGTATAGTTATATTAAAAAAACCATATACAAGTATGATCTATTAAAAAAAACATATACAAATGATCAAATAAGAAAAGTTTCTTACTACTTTGTGGCACTTGAAAAATGAAATTTGAACTTCACCTTTAATGACTCTTTGTCGGTCTCCAATGTCACTTTTTTCATATATCTTCAAGCAAATGACACTGGATTATGACAATTCTAGAGAAAGATCAAAGATTTGTGAAACCCATTAAAAACCTCTTAAGAACCCCACGATCAAGGCCCAAAGTGCCAAGTGCAGCTGTTCATGCCAGTCTCGTTTTTTTTTCTTTAATAATGTGATCGAACATGAGGGGTGGTATGGCGGAGGTCCACACCCTCCAAGATCATTACCGTCGTCTTTTCAAACAAGATCGTGATCCTTTTCATAATGGATATATCCAAAGGGGAAGTACTGCAAGGGAAATAACATACCAACTTCTGAGTCAATACCTATGATTATTAATGTTCCCAACGAGGATGTGAAAACCGTATTCAAGTCTTATGCCACAGATGATCCCTTCTCTCTTTACCCAAGGTTAGAAGGGTTATAAATTATTTTTTAAAACTCAGATGAACGTGTATAGTCCTTTTGGAACTAGAGAATAATTAATTAAAAACTCATTTTAGAAGTTTCAAAACATCCAAACCCCAAAGCCCTCACTTTTACCGTATCATATTGTATCGTGTATCGTACATATCGTATCATGTATACGGTGAAAAACAATACACACTAGTATTGTATCGTTTCGTACGTATCATGTATCGTGTATCGTAAGATATTAATAACCATGTTCATATCTATGGTTTCAAAATTCAGTTGATACCAAGTCGTACCAACAAGTACAACTCGATTTTCTATTGGCCAGTACCTAGTCAATAACTGGTACCTATAGTTGGTTTGTATGCTTTACCAGTCGATATTAGTATGTATTGTTTCATATTGGCCGGTCACTCGGTCCCAGTATCAGCCGATATGGGATCTGCAATTTTTTTATCTTATTTAAAAAATGATGGTTGGTATCAGCTCGAACCGGTCGACACCGAGTCAACTCGCCCTAGTTGGCAATCTACAATACATAAATAGATGAGTATATACTTTTTGGATTCTTCCATGTATCCTTGTCAGATCATATTACCCTTGTAGATCCTCATCTCCTTCAATAATATTCTCATTCAATATCTTCATCTTTCACTATTGGTAGTAGGTTTTAGATTAATTCAGCTATGATCTTAATTTTCCAAACTTTGAAATTGTCCCAAATCTCACTCACTTCCTTAATATCCCGTAGTATTTTTCCTCCGTGCATCGGTGACACATAGAAATAAGAAGATAATGTAACAAAGGACTCGCTTATGTCCAAGCATCAAAGCAGTGAAAATGTTAGTAAAGGATGGGAGTAAAAAGAACAACCTAGATGCTTCAAGAAATATTTGAGGTTAAGAAGGTGGACAAGCGACTAGTATAGGTCGACAATAACTGTTGGAAATGATGCAAGTCCCTCTAATTGGCCAAAAAGAATGAAAGTAAGTGGGTAAATTTGAAGAAGAGAAGACACTGGAACAAAAGAATTATTTGCATGCACCAAGCCAGATTAGGTGCGCTCACTGTTTTAAAAAGTGGTTCGGGCGTCTGCCCAGGTGTTTTGGGACTTAGACTGTCACCACCTAAGTTGGGACCGCTTTCTTCGGCGTCCAAAGGAGAAAGGCCATCAATGTGATATTCGGATGCTATCATTGTAAGTTTTCTTTCTCCTTCCTTCTCCTTCATGTTCTTCAGTTTTATCATTTTTTTTTCTTGTGTAATTAGTGCATTACTGTGTTGCTACTATATAGTGACACCTGAAAGAATGATGATAGCAACACCCTTAGCCCATTGTGAACTCCTAAAAAAATGATGACAATGGAAACATAGTAGATATATACATTCTAAAGTAAAATATTATTTGGAATTTCTTACGCCTCAATATCTGGTCGTCCGCCTAGGCTTTCGTCTTCTGCCTTACCGCCTTGGAACCCCCCCACCGCATAGGTCTGCCTAGCATTTTTTAGAACATTGGGTGCACTATAAACCGAAAATCAGGGTGCCCTTAATAGAGGCCTTGGACATAAATAGATATAAAAATGAGAAATAACTTGAAGAATGGATAATTTTTTTGTAAAAACATTCGAAGAGAAGAACATTCAATGGCCTAATTGTATGGGAACAAAAAAAATCAACTAGGGAATAGGGATTAATTAGGTCTTAACTAAAGATGATTGGATTCTAATTAGAAGGCTAGATTTTTTTTGGTCTACTATGTATGTAAGGTGAAAATTGTAAATGAAAAGTGAAGTCGATATCATTAAATACAACCGAAGGCCAAATCCCAATATAAAGCAACAATTAGGGAGAAATGTGGAGAGGCCTTAAATATCCTAATTAGAGGTGAGATTTTCAAGGAAAAGCTAGATGAAATAAGTTGGGGTTCGAGCCTGGTTGAATTCAGTCGGTAAAAGGAAGAGAATGGTGGAGGCAAAGGTTCACACCAAGCAACGGTGGTCTCCAATCACTTAAAGGTTAAAAGAAGCTTCATAATACCCTAAGGAGCTGCTAAGTCAACAATGATTGGAGGTTGAAGTTCGGTTGGAGAGAACAAACTTGTAGGTTGGTTGGTCCGATCCATGGCTGGGTTTCCTAGATCTGAATAAAGTACTATCTGAAACTCGGCGATCTATACTCCATCGAAAATTTCATCGGAATCTGTCAACAATACCTCTGCAGTCCATTAGAGAAGTGGCCCAATTATGGTGTTACTCCGACAGGAAACTAGGAGTTTTACATTCAATGGGTTGGATCTTTATGACTTTATCGGTTGAACATCTGAAGATGTGGGCGGATACAACGTGTTAGATGAAAGCTTTAATACCAAAAAACTTGAGAAATGTTTGTTTTGTGAACCCAATTTTCACGCCTCCATTAAGCATGAAGACATTCACATACATGGCTTGCACCATAATGAGGCTGCACCAAACAATAAAGAGGTGCACGAGCCTATACATAACACAATAAGCACCGTTTATAGGATTTACATACATATTGGAACAAAAAAAAGTTTGTACAAGGTATATACACATGTATGTTGTACATCATTACAAGCAATTGGTACTAAATTTCATCTGTTGCTTCCATTGATGGACTCGATATCTGTCTAAACCTTCTAGTTCCTTAAAACCCAGGCCATTATCTCCCTTTATTTTCTGAAGACCCAAGCATAATGCATGATGGCCCTCTATACTCTCTCATCTATTAGCCTTGCTCTAGTACTAAGTTCCACCATAGACATCTCCTGTTCAATGTTTTTCTTAAAGTTCACTGTCAGATCAGATATACAACTAGAGGGGACGCAAGTATGCAATTGAATCGTGTAACCATATCGGCCCCCTTTGGGCCTATTCTCCTCTCTACCTCACTCTAAACACGTAATAATTATTTTCCAATAAATTTTCAGAACTTATTGTCAGACTTTATATTAGTTGTGATACATATGATATATATTCTTTGTGGGTTATTAACATGCACTTGATCGAGCAAATAAAACATGCAGCCCTATTCTTTGTACTTAGGTGATGCCGTGCCACCATCTTCTCCACTCTAGCGCACTCCTTCGTTATAAGATATTATTGATTGATAAAATGCTCACTGCTCATATAAAGAACTTTTGGAGATCTTTCAGATTTCCATCATGGTAATAGATACTGAGCACTTGAAGCGAACAAATAGAGAGTATTTTAACAAAGCTACATACATAATTTGAGGAAAGTTCAGTCAAGAAATGATACATGCATACATACACTTAATAGAAATGCTTATTTGGACCAAAGCTCATTACATTTCATCATCAAAGATTTTACGTTTTAGGACCATTTTTCATTCTAATATTCTAATTACAAGCTGCCAAACTACTCCTTTCTGTTCGTGATTGTGAGGGCAGGAGTGCTGGAAGAGGGTTCCATGGGACCGAAGAAGAGTTCGCATAGCAGTAGAGAGGTACTCGAGGGCGCAATCAGACTGAAAGGTCTTGATGCGACAATTGAATTATATGTGGACCATCAAGGTAAAGATGTAGTAGACCTTGGGAACCTCAGAGCACTGCTGGAAGAGGTAAACTCAATGTACCTATTGAAGTCATCGACAAAATAGATGTAGTAGCGATAGCCACACATCTAAGGAAGAGGTGTTGGTCCCCAGATATCGGAGTGCACCAGGTCAAAGAGAGCACAATCTGAGAAACCAAGGGAAGAGAAAGGACGGTAGCTTTGACAAGCTTGCAACCGGTACAGGTAGATAAAGGAGAGAAGGGATCTTGACCTATAGCTCTAGTCTGGAGTAATGTCCTAATTCGAGATTCAAAAAGATAACCGAGTCGCTTGTGCCAAAGGTGAGCATTAGGAGAAGCAGTCCCATAGAAACCAAGAGGAGGGGGGTAGGAGAATAATGGAGGTACTCCAGGTGGTACAACCCGTCTATCCTACAACCGACTCCAACAGTCCAACCGTCCAACCGGTACGTGGATCCTGCACAATACAGGAGGAGGGAGTGAAGGTCATGACACAACCATAGTCGCAAAAGCTGGTGATGAAGATAAGTTGTATGCAAAGCTGAGGGATGTGTAGCACAGAAGGTAAGGAAAGGCGGCCGCTAGGCTCTATGGTAGTGATGATCGATCCACACTACAAGATGGTTAGAGAAGAACCATCGGCAGTGCGAATCGCAGGGATGTGCGGTGCAGAGTGGCAAGTTGTAAGTAGGGAAGCATCGGGTGTCATATGGTGCGAGGCCCCGGAGTTTAGGATCCATGTGAGAGGAGTGGTGGTAGCGTCAGGAGGAAACACGGTGGAGCAGGTAGCACCAGGAAGACGGGGCATAAGGGCAGGTTCAAGAACGCCCTCAGAGCGAAGGGGCGGAGGGACCGGACGAGCGGTCATGATGAGCAGGCGATGCGATGACTAGGGGTGTGCATCGGTTCGAAACCGACCTATTTAGGCAAAACCCAAACCGATCCAACCTTGATCGGTTTTGAGGTTTTTCAATCCGATCCAAACCGAACTAAGATTGGAATCCAATCCAATCCAATCCAATTAAAGTCGGTTTGGATTGGATTGGATGGTCGGTTTAGGCTTTGGACTATCTTCTTATTGGGCTTTTTCCCCCTTCTACTAGGACCTAGTTCAACCTTAAAAAATAATAATTGTCATCAAATCATTAGGCCTAAATAAGATTTTTAACTGATTTTGAGTCATCCTACAATATTGCAAAGGTTGTTAGTAGCAAGGATATATGAGGACATATGGTATATTTAATAAAATATTATATGTATATACATATGTTGGTTCGGTTCGGTTTAGGTCGGTTTTAAATTTACAAATCCGTCAACCGATCCAATCATGTCGGTTTTTTAAAAACTCAATCCGATCCGATCCATTGAGTGTGGCGAAACCGATCAAAGTTGGTCGGTTTGGTTTGGTTTGGTCGGTTTGATCGGTTTGGATTGGATCCTGCACACCCCTAGCGATGACCTGTAAGGTGCCCGAGGTGGAAGGGCTGGGCCGTGCGGCTCGAGGCTTCAAAGCCGAGCGCGAATTAGGGAGGGGGGACCGTGGTGCGACTCGAGGCTCCAAAGCCGAGTGCCAAGCACCAAACACCGCAAACGCCCATAGGGGGGGTCTGTGGTGCTACTCGAGGCTCCAAAGCTGATCACGAAATACTAAACGCCCACTGGGGGGGGGATCCGTGGTGCGGCTCGAAGCTCCAACGCTGAGCGCCAAGCACTAAACACCGCAAACGGCAGCGAGGTATCACGCTTGCATGGGATCTAGTGCTGCTCGGAGAGGTAGGGGTGTGGAGTACAGGTGGGGTGCTGTCCGGAGAGGTACAGGGTGCAGAGTACAGGTGGGGTGCTGCTCGAAAAGGTACGGGATGCCGCTCGGGGTACAAACACCAAACACAACAAACAACACACCAAACACCCAACATCGATCATCTGTAAGTCCGTCGGTGTCGAGGAGGTCTGTCAGCGGTCGGATCTGATCGGAAGGAGACTGACCGGATCTCGTTGGAGTCGAAGGAGAGGGCAAGGATCTCGCACTGGAGCTCGTCAGATCACACGGATCAAGCACATCAGCTGGTCGTCTGTCGAATTTGGTCGGAGACGTAGTGTCGTCGATTCATCGGCTTTGTGGATAGGTCGCCGGAGCTCGCATGGAAGAAGATCACGTCATCAGATCTAGATCTTTAAAAACGAAGATTGGATATGGTGGAGCCTGTTGAGGTTGCGGTTGGAGTGCTCGTCGGAGTTAGAGGTTGAGGTCACGGAACTCGTTGGAGCTAGAGAGTACAGATCTGGTGATGAGATCCAGATCCGACGAGGAGGAGCTCGTAGGAGAATAGATGCGAGCGGCAGAAATCGTTGGATCTCAGATCAGAGACCAATCTAAGATCAGATCAAATCGATATCTGGATCTAAGAGTTCGACGGAGATGCGACTGCGGATCTGTAACTCCTGGAATGGGAGATCCGACGTGCAAGGAAGGGGAGGTCGGCACCGCTCGGATCTGAAGGAGGGAGGCTCGGATCTGATGACCGACTGGGGGATCTGATCTGATGGCCGACGGGAGGGATTTGATGGCCGGCGGAAGGCTCGAATCTAATGGCCGGCGGGAGGGATCTGCAGCTCGTGGAAGGGGAGATCCAGCGATCCAGCGCGCAGGGAAGAGGAGGTCCGCGCCGCTCGAATTTGAAGGAGGAAGGCTCGGATCTGATGGCCGACGGAAGGTTCGAATATGATGACCGGCGGGATCTCGCAGGTTTGCAGCTCGAGGTGCTCGCAGATCTCAAACGTTGCCAGAGATTGGAGAGTTGTTGCCGAAGATGCTGTCGTATCCAGCGCTGGACCAGGATTCCGGGACCTCACATATCTTTATTGATCTGATCTAGAGGTCGGACCTCAGATCTGGAGCCGTGAAGGTGCAGAAGGTGCTGTGAGGGAGATCTGGAAGGTCCGAGGGTGCCGAGGAGCTGGAGATCCTTGTCAATCGGAGGGGATCCTGAGAGGATCAATGAAGACAATCTGAGAAGGATTGGACGCTCTAATACCATGTTACACAAAATCCCTAGCAGAGAGAGAGAGAGAGAGAGAGAGAGAGAGAGAGAGAGAGAGAGAGAGAGAGAGAGAGAGAGAGAGAGAGAGTAGGGTTTTGGAGTGAAGGATTAATCATCTCATTAATCCAATGGCCTATATCTAGGCATGTAGAGGTTTCCTATTCTACAATGTATACTATCACTAACAACATGTTTTACATTACAAAACTGTATCAATGAAATCTCAAACATCAATCCCCAGAAATTAAATTTTTAAGACTAGTTATTCCACTTGAAAATTCATGTGGGAAATTGAGATTATTTGTTCTTATGCACCTTCCAAAATAAGTATTCCAATAACTTATCAATGACCTTACAAATCCGACTTAAACAAAGTGACACTGGCATTCAACTCAATTACTGAATTAAATAAGATTAATATAGACCTCACAAAATTGGTATGTGGATGAATCTTATCCCCACGAGCTTCTTTGTTGTTACAAGTTATATAGATAATTATATAAACAATTCTTGTTTATATACAAATTTGTGGTACCCAAAGCCAACCAAAAAAATGGAGGCCCTCTTGAACAAAGCTAAGCTTGAAGTCTCAAATAAATACCAACATCCTATGCTGAGCTTGAAGTCTCAAATAAACACCAACATCCAATGCTGTTAATAACATTCGAAATTATGTATATAAATTGAGCATATTTTGTTTCTTTCTAATCATAATCAAATTGCATATAGTGCAGAAATCTATTAATTTGACCCACACATATGCCGCAAAATGAGTCCATATAATATGTCTAGTTCCCGTTTCCAAGAATGCTAATCGACGCGTATAGTTCTCAAGATTATATGTGTTATGCAAGTTTAAAACAGAATTGCACATAGTATATTTATTTTTCAATTTTTTTTACAGGTAAATAAAAGAAATAAAGAGGAGAGGGGAAAAAGAAGCGAGATTGAGATTATTAAATTTTAAAACATTCAAAAACAAGAATAAAATTATGATATCTCATCACCATTAAGTATAAAACAAACTCCGAGCTCACAATCTCACCCCTGTTGGGAGTTGGCTCAATTTCAGCGAAAGTAAGAGCTGGCAAGGGGTGGCTATAGGTTGATTTCACCCGGGCGACTGGATGGTTGCTCGAGCGAACTTCGACAAGACACTGCTCACAGAACAGCCAAAAAGTTCTCATGGGGGAGTTCTGTACAAGCTGGAGGCCTAACCTTGATGGGAGTCCTATGCTATGTAAGATTTCGTTGGTTTCCGGGAGTTTTGAGGACGATGCTTTTCATTGATGGCTTAAGGTTTTTTTTTCTGGGCTTCTCTATCGCCTGAGACAGACAAAGAGGGTTCAGGGGATCAAGATGGGAAGATTGTTTCCTTGAGATACGGAGGCACAGAGGAAGATGCTGAGGGATTTCCGAACCGTGTCAACAAATCTCTTGTGTCTGTGATTGTTTATCTTTGTTCTGTGATTGTTGTTTCAATTGTCTCATCTCTTTGGATCGTCTTGATATCCGAAACTGTACGACGCTTGACTTCTGCAAGCAACAGACAGATTAACCTTGTTAGGGTTATTTCATACCAACAATCCCTCGATATTTCACCAATAAACGCTGATAAATACAAAAGTCCAAAAAAAATTATTAATATATATTATCCTATAGCTGCAAAAGGTTTCTTGGTATAACTTGTTGATCCAATCAAGCACATCTTGATCCAAAGAGAAGAAATCACTATTGTCCTTTCTGGTGTTCTGAAGTTGGGAAATATTCAAGCACCCCTTACTCCAAAGAGGAGAAATCAATATCGTCCATCTGGTGTTCCCAAGTTGGAAAGTATTCTAGCATCAAGGAGTTATCTAGTAGAACCAACAAGTCCAACCCAGAGAAGCTATGTTCCTTACAAAACTCTTAGAGACATGCGCATCCTCGCTGGACGGTGAAGGAATGAAAAAGTGAGCAGTATCTAGGTCATAAGCAATCAAGCCACTCTTCTCCACCCAGAGCCGTTGGGCCGCAGCCTCGTAGGCCAATGCGGCCTTCTCCTCGATTGGTGCTGAACATGTCGATCCAGAGTCGGACTCCTCTAATGGGGTCACATATCTTGGCCGCATACGTGCCCACGGTGGTGGTGCACCTGGGTTTGGGGGGTTTTGGGTTCTGCAGTTCCTTTTGATCTATATGATGAGGCAGCTGAATTTGGTTTCGATCCTAACTATTAGAAAAAAGAATTTTAAAAATGAACAAGAAATAACTTAAACGTTCATTGTAGAGGCAGCTGAAGGGATGATGAACTTGCAATCTCTCTTCGTTGGACGATTCAGTGGTGTCCGGGTCATAAAAAAAGACCTGGGTATATTCTTCATCATCTTTCTTCCCCGGAACCGGATTCTGTGTAGAAATCCAAAGTATTTCACTCCAAATCCGACATTGACTAACAAAAGATATCAAGCAAAGAAAATTTTCTTGCCCGAAAACTACGAATCTTGGGCCGAAGGATTGAGGGGTTAACAATAGAAGCCATTACATGAGTTGCACCTGCCCACAAAATTCTTCAGTTTCCACTGGCATCTTTAATCACGTATTGTCCAATGTCTTTCCACAATTTCTCCAATTTATCTTATGGATGGTTTTATTTTCTATCATCAACAAACTCCTCATCCAAACTGAATATACAATTTTTAGAGAGAGAGATTATGCTTACATCGACATTTTTTAGAATCATTAATGGTGCCATGCTACTGTGGCCTTTCTCACTCCAGCCGCACTTGGTACCACTGGATCGATCCAACTTCGCCATCAATCTCGAGCTCACAAACAGCTTTGACGAGGTGAGCAACGGCGTCATCGATCGTCTTGAACCTTGCAAGATCGGGTGGCAGGACATTTCCCGGCCAGTTTTCCAGCCAGCTCTTCAACCTGGCCTTCAGCTCTTCCTCTGTAAGGAATTCCTCGCTCTTTCCCGGTTCCAGCAGAACATAAGTTTCCGACTGTAAATATGCCCTTCTCCTCCTTGCTGCACAGACCTACCCATGGCTTCCAGTCAGAAACTACAATACTGGTTGTATATTAAAAACTGGGGATTTTTACAGATCGACTCCTGCAATCTTCTTTATTTACATACAAATCCCTATCAAATTAATATCTACGTATAAACCCCTCGGTTTTGTTTTGGGTCAAATCCATGCTCAACAAGGATGGAGTAATGAAAACTGGGGTTGAATTTGTTATTTTCCATTTAGGTTATTGAAAGAAGTTTTAACAGCCACATGGAGGAATATTCTTGGAATAATCTCTTGTTTTAGATGCCTCCGAACTGCAGGGTCGATATGTAAGGTTTGAACAATTTGAGGGATATATATATATATATATATATATATATATATATATATATATATATATATATATATATATATATATATATATATATATATATATATATATATATATATAGAGAGAGAGAGAGAGAGAGAGAGAGAGAGAGAGAGAGAGAGAGAGAGAGAGAGAGAGAGAGAGAGAGAGAGAGAGGCATGCTTGGTTGCGCTGTGCGCTGCCGAACCATATGTGCGCTGCGCACACGGGCCGTCCGATCCGGGACGATCAAACGGCCCTGCTGATTCCCGCTCCCGCTCCCGCACCGCAACGCACCGCACCGCACAGCCTGCACCACACCGCTCCTGCAACCGTCGGATCGGATCGGATTTGAGATCGAGCGGCCGCTGCACATTTCGCTGTTACTGTAGCGGCTACAGTAACAGCGAAATGTGTTTCTATATATATATATATATATATATATATATATATATATATATATATATATATATATATATATATATATATATATATATATATATATATATATATATATATATATATATTGATTTGACAAGGGTTATATGTAAATAGAGAGGATTGCAGTGTAGATTCGTAAAAGTCTCTAAAAATTATACCATCTCCAACGTAATAAACAAGTAACGATGTGAATCAAAGGCTTTTGACGACAATGTGTGAAGAAATTTGAGCATTACCCTAACAAGATGCTTGCTACGCCGCATCATTTGTTGAAGCTCCAAGCAGCTGAGAGGGCGCACGTTGCAGGATGAGGATGCTGGCTTTCGCCTGTACGAGGTAGCTTGACTCCATAATCCTGATGATTGCTTTCCTGCAGAGAGGCACAGACGTGACGCCATTATTAAGGTTAACATGGATAGACTAATAAGTGCCAAGGGTTGATGACTAGGGCATGATTTAGTCGAATCAGGAACGATGTAGATCTTCGGGCTGGGGGGGGAGGGGGATGGCTCGGATCGGATCGGATTGGCAGGGCAGAACCCAATCTGGTTCGGGTTAAGCATGTACAAACCATGTTTATAGTGTAAGCATGGCATGTTTATCCTAAATCTGAAGTCAATAGTCCAAGATTATAGTAACTACAAATTTCAAGGGTATTTCGGGACAGCTGTATAAAGAGAGAATTTCGGCATATTTTGACATCTTTTATGTATACATGGTTTTGGTTTTGGTTTTGGTTTTGGTTTTGTATCCTAGAAAACGAGGTATTTTGCAAAATTTCACAAAATATCTCTTTTTTTCATTCCTTGGGTAAAACTAAGATAAGATGACAAGCTTGGAGGACATGCAACAAAGAAAGCTTGAAGTAGACCAACAGAGAATAAAATGAGAGAAGTAATTATTATGTACCAGAAGAAAATGAACAATGGGAGTATTTAGGGAAAAAATAGAACTATAATCATGTTTGTTACTCTCAATTCAGAGAATTTTTTAAGAGCAAAAATAGAATTGTGAATAGAACCATAACCATCTAAGATGAGAGAAGTAATTGTGAATAGAATTCTGTAGAGTGCAAACTAATGTTTTTTTTACCATTTAATATATCAATATCTAATATCCGTAATTAGTTGTACTAATTTCCTTTTATTTTTCTAATGCGGCTATTTGCAATGTAATTGTTCATATAGTTTCTAAATCAGCGGAAGAGTACTTGAACCCAATTTAATAATAATAATAAACAATATCAAATTACATAATTCAAAATCTCTGGGGTCTATTTTTTTGGGCAGAAATGAATCCATTTCCGTAGAAATGTATCGATTTCCATTCATTTTTTGTTTTTCTTTTGAATGAATCAATCCACTTAAGTGAGTGGAAATGAAACAATTTCCCTTCAAACCTAGGAAATGATGTTCAACCTATTTACAAAGGAAATGATATGAATGGAAACTTATAGTGAGTGGAAATGAGATTTTCACAAACGGACCAGGTTTCCACAAACATATTTATTTGCTTAATTTCCTTAGCCAAAATAACTATAAGTTAGAAGTGAATGAAAATGAGATCTTAACGAAAATGAAAGTTAATGGCAACCATTTTCATTTTCACTCACTTATGGAAATGAAAAGAACAGACCCTAAGTTCTAAGATTTATCATTTTACGATAATTATGTTGCGGAATAAACACGATGGGGGAGAGACGGTCATACCAAATAGGTTTCTTTTAAGGTGATTCGTCGACAACCGAGCTACACTCACGAATACAATTTTTCGGTGACCGTATATATACCACACGCAACTCTCTTGTCCATCCGACCATTTACCACATCCTTGCGTTCCGGTCTATCACCCGTCGACGACACCGTCGTAGTCCACGGCCAGTGCTTCGTTCTACGACACTGCCTGCGCCATCACTCCCGAGCGACAACTCGTCAGCCAACGCTCAGAACTTTGATCTTTTGCACCCTGCTGCAACGCAGTTGTGCCCGCAACTGAGGTCGCTGCTCCCACGACTGTTGTCGCCTTTGTCAATCGTCTATCGACAGTCCAGCACCATGCTCTCCTGCAGGTGTACCCACGACTGTCCCTGCGCCACTGCTTTCGTTGGCACTCTCATATCACTTATCAGCGACCCGCATCGATGCCCGTCAGCACCTCAACTAGTCACTTGTCGGCAACCACATCAACCCGCTCATCGGCGGCGTAATAATTGCTCGTCGAAGACTGTACCATCGAGATGCTCCCCCTCGATCCGGCATCTGCATGTGTCGGTGCTCAACCGTGATCTATTGGTCTCGAACCTGCGTTGAGGGAGAGGGTACTAGACCCCAACCTCCCCCCCACCCACCCAAGCCTTCTTCTGAAGATTCGAACCACCTGGGGAAAGGTGCGCTGCGACCACGACCTCATTGAGCTCCCTGGCTGAAGTTCGCCCGGGGGCTCTAGCCGTCCGACCCTCTCTACGAACAATTTTCTCGGGCAAAACCTGGTATGTGCTCGGGTGTCGGGCATGGAGTAGCCTTCCTAGGTTGCCTTGTCGTCGACCCTAGCCTCTAAATCCAATGGGGTGGATCCTCTTCAGCCTTCATCGCTCCAACGATCAGTCGTGGGTGCGATCCCCGGCTTCACCTTCGATGGATCGAACCCCCGAGGGGAGGCGTGGTACCACGGTCTCACCTCTACTCACCTCGAGCTTTTGATCTATCGGCCTCCTCCTCTCCAAGGCGTACCGCTCTTAGGTTCCACCGTCAGATCGCTTACCACGCTTGCGTCTTATCTCGTTCATCCATTGAAATAGCCATACCTGCCAACACTCGTGCGCAACAACGCTCGTGCGCTAGGTCACCCTAACAGGCCACGCTGGATGTGGGCCGACCTCATGAGCTGCCAAGCCCGACAAAGTCTATATCTCCTTCTTTTCCCTCCCTCAAAATGATTGCCTACAATTTAGAGGATGTTTGGCATCACTCCGGAACAATCTATTTCCATTCTAAATTTCATTGTTTGAAAATAACGGCGAGTAATTGTTCCGGTGGAATGAAGGACTTGGAAACTAAAAAATATCAGTCCAGCTGTTACTATAACAACCGGAATGCTAAGCCATCAAATTATATTAGAAATAGTAATTGACAATAATAACCTCTTCTGGAAGAGGATTAAGGGGAACAGTTGTTCCACATACCAAACACCCCCTTAGGTTCCGTATTTTATTTCTCCCTCAAATTACAGTTCCCTCTCTTGAGAACCATCTTCCATGACCAAGAACCCGGTTTATGAAATTTATATCACCCAATTACCAAAAAGTAAGGCGTGATGAGATACATGCAATTACAAATTATTATACCAATTTTTTTTTATAAAGTCCTTTGCATAAATTGCACGTACCAGGGGAGCTGGGGACTCCATTACTTAAAGGATGCTGCGATAGAGCTCCCTCCATCACAATTCTCTCTCTCTCTCTCTCTCTCTCTCTCTCTCTCTCTCTCTCTCTCTCTCTCTCTTCAGCCCCTAGAATTGTACAAACCCATATTTATTTTCCTCCCTATCAGCTTTACCCCTATTTTATTTTATGTGTATAGAAGAGCACGAATTAGATCTCCCAAGGATAAGGTCTCGAAATTTGACACCCTACATTTATCTCCACACCTACAAACTGATGTGGACTTATCACAAGCGTCCGTTGGCTTGACTCATGGCCCTCCTAATCAGCCAATGTGGGGACTACTCTCTTAACACTCTTCCTAGCTTGCAGATTGGATTTTTTTTTTTTCGATCCTTGTCATGTGGGTATATGTAATGTGGGCTCCCAATCGTCGAGTGGATGTGACAGTTTGGTTCTGGTATGATATTAAATAAATATTCTTTAAATAATCATCTTGGGTCAAAGATTAAGATCCCAGTATTTTATAAGAATCTCATAAGTTTTTACATGAGGTGGTCGAGGGGGGGGGGGGGGGGGGGGGGGGTCATAGAGGACGTGGCAAAGTTGAGCAAAAGATTGAATTATTTTGCAAGTATCAACACAACCAGTGTTTCATTAGAGGACGAAGCACATTCACATTAGGTAAAAATTCGAATCTCACCGTTCTCCTAATCAGCCTATGTATTGATGTCGGACTATTTTATAGACATAGCCCTCCTGCGGTCCAAGCAGACGCACCTGAAAATTAAAATGGTTCTTTTAAAAATGGCATTTAAAAAAGATTTTACTAATATATTAGTCATGTGAAAATTTTAATTTGAAAAATGGCTATCTGACAACCATAACCATGTAGTGAAGTGGTGCCGCAAAACATCTCGCCACGTTGACAATCCCCTTTTTTCTCGACGATCGCAAAAATTGATAATTAACTTACCGGGATTAAACACACAGTTTGAATACCGCTTTACAACTTTTGTAGACACCGGGATCAATTTGTATGTACTTCGGCTTTAATTATATGTAACTAGACATTCGAGTATAAGGTAGATTGAATCCGACATGTAAACTCGGCATTTCACATATTGGGTTTAATCGTCGATTACTGGTTTACCAATTTTTGCACCGTCAGAAGAAAAAAAAAAGTGTTTTGTGGTGCAGTCTCACCACATGACCATCAGATGATCATTTTTTAAATTAAGTTTCTCACATGATCATTATAATAATTAAATATTTTTTAAATCACATTCTAAAATATCCTTAAAAAAAAATAGGTACCAAGGGCCGGCGGCGCGGTGCGCAAGGGCACGATGGCAGAAAGCCCACCGTTCTCGCCACGTGGCGCCCATCGCCTCATCACAACCGGGCGATCTCGTTACTGGAGAAACGGTGTCGAAGGCCCACACGTTGTGGAGAGTTGTGCGCTCGTCCTCCCACATCACCACGGTGTTCGGAGTGGGGGCGCGAACACAACATAACACGAGAGAGAGAGAGAGAGAGAGAGAGAGAGATGGCGGTTGCCATCGTATCCTGGGCTTCTATCGTCCGCGTTTCCTTCCCCATATCCTCCGCTTGAGCAGGCATAATCAAGGACTATTCCGTCCATGGCGACGATCTCCGGGGGCAGCCCGGCGAACCCGAGGCGACGGTTGCCGGAGTCAGGCGACGTGGAGAGGCCCTTCACATCGTCGGACGACAACGGGGACTCCGACGGACATGACCACCCGGTCGCAGGCTTCACGGTGGCCCTGACCGCTCTGTTCCTGTGGCGGAGGCCCGGCGGCAAGGGGTGGAGATCACGGAAGCACGTCGGGTTCACGCTGGCGCTGCGAGGGCTGATGTGGGCCCTCATCTCCGCCGCCGCCGTGTTCGTGTTCTTGAGGTGCTTCGGGATTGGTTACTTTGTGGACCCCAGGGATCTGGTCCACCATATGGGCTCTCAAGAAACTCCGCTGAGTTGGTCCAACGAGAACCGGACGGCCCCGGCCCAAGTCCCTAACATTCCGGTTCGACAATCTAAACCCATCTCATCATCCCAATCGTATGTGTCTGCTAGTTTCTGTGAAAAATCTGTAGCTTACACAATATATATATATATATATATATATATATATATATATATATATATATATATATATATATATATATATATATCTTTCTTCTCATGCTGATGATACCATATAAAAACCCCGTTCAGATAGGTGAAGGTCAAAACTAAATCACAACCGTCTATTACATCTAGCCCCAAACGATGAATCACATTAAGCCCTGACGGACATTGAATGGTTGTGGCTTTCACCTCTCTCTTTAACATGAGGCTATAACCTCAGAGAATCCACGCTCATTCCTAAATCCGGAAAGAATCTAAACAAAGAGGAAAGAAGAAAAAAATTAAATACCTTAAGAAATTGCATTAATATATGTAACTCTAATTATGAGCCAAATTAAGGGCCAAAGTAAAATAGCATTCCCATCTAATAGCTAGTCGACATTGATACAAACCTTGATATATTCAACTCATAATTATTCATTAAACCTATCTATGGAATTGAAGCAAGCCTCCGCAAGTGCATGGTTTAGTTTCTAAGTTATTGCTAGACTCCTTTGGATTGGTGTATTACAATATAAGAAATCTTAATTGATGTTTTAAGCTTCCATTCAACATCTAAACACTTCAATGAGCAAGCGCTATGCCCGTGTATGAAAGTGGAGGCTAGGGAGTGACACGGACAACACCGAGCATAACTCGACCTCCCGATAGAGTATATAGTTGAAGTGGTTTTTTGTCGGTTTGATGCTAATATACCGATTGACTACATGTTTTCATTGGTGTAATCAATAGTGTTGCATGCCTAACAAGCTCCTCTTTTATTTTCTATCAACAGATCCCTGAGATTTGGATGAAACCAAGTAGTGATGGCTACCATCAATGCATCGAACGGCCGAGAAATCGTATAAGTATGCTACAAGCTCTTCCGTTTCTTTCCGGTCTATTGTATCAAATTCTTGCAACAATTTTCTACTTCCAAGCATTAATTAACCAGATTCATACAGGAAATGGTACGGCTGCAAATGGCTATCTTTTGGTTCATGCCAATGGTGGACTCAATCAGATGAGAACAGGAGTATGTATTCATCTCTTTCTGTGTTTTTTTAATACCATATTTCTTACTCTTATTTCTCAATATATAATTGTTCAATTGAAGATATGTGATATGGTTGCCGCGACAAAGCTGATGAATGCGACACTGGTCCTTCCTTCTCTTGATCACTCCTCTTTTTGGACTGATCCAAGGTACAATCTGTATAAATTAAAGATAATCATATATGGAACATGATCTAATCGTGGCTAAGTTCACAGTGATTTTAAAGATATCTTTGATTGGAAGCACTTCATAGATGTTTTGAGAGATGACATTGACATAGTGGAGTCCCTCCCACCCAAGTATGCAACAATTAAGCCTTGGGTGACAGCACCCGTCTCCTGGTCTAAGGTATGTATCTTCTAGCCATTTAGATAAAAGTCTATCCTATTGACTTTGGACTTTTGGTTAAACTATCTAGTTGGAATCATTATCTTCCTTTTTGATAGGCTTCTTACTATAGAGATAAAATGAACAATCTGAAGAAGCGCAAGGTAGTGAAGTTTACCCATGCTGACTCCCGACTCATGAACAACGGTCTCCCTCCTTCAATTCAGAAGCTCCGGTGTCGTGCAAATTACAAAGCACTCCGATACACTATAGAGATCGAAGAACTTGGGAAGGCACTTACTGATAGACTGAGAAATGGAAGCAACCATTATATTGCACTCCATCTAAGGTATTTCTAGTTAATTAGTTTCAGTATATTCCTTATAGACTTATCGACACCATCATCAGATGCACATATCAGTAATTTTTTTTTTAAATTTGTAGATATGAGAAGGACATGCTCGCGTTCACTGGTTGCAGCCACAACCTAACGGCGGAGGAGTCCGAGGAGCTTCGCACCATGCGATACAATGTGAAGCACTGGAAGGAGAAAGAGATTAACAGTAAGGAGCGACGGATCCAAGGTGGTTGTCCTATGACTCCCAGAGAGACTGCTATCTTTCTGAAGGCAATGGACTATCCTTCCACGACAAATATCTACATTGTAGCAGGGGAAACTTTTGGTGGAAGCAGCATGGATGCTCTGAGGGCAGAATATCCTAATATTCATACACACAACAGCTTGACAACAGACGAGGAATTAGAGCCTTTCGAGATGTATCAGAACCGTCTTGCTGCATTGGACTACATTGTAGCTCTCAAGAGTGATGTGTTTGTGTATACCTACGATGGTAACATGGCTAAGGCAGTGCAGGGTCATAGGAGATTTGAAGGATTTCTCAAGACCATCAATCCTGACAGGTATGTTGTATTACTAAGGATAGTTGCCTTCTATTTCCTTAGTATGTTGAAACCCAAATTTGAAATTATTTTTTTGTGCCTTTAGGGAAATGTTTGTGGCACTGATTGATCAAATGGATGATGGTGCAATAACTTGGAGGGAATTTAAAGATAAGGTGAAGAAGCATCATGCTGACCGACTTGGAGGTCCATATGAAAGAAAAAGAGGACCAACTCCAAGGGTGGAGGAGAACTTCTATGCGAATCCTTTACCTGGATGCATGTGCAAAACAACAGAAAACATAATGAAAGTTCAATCACTGAAAAATAGAGATGTCATGAGGTGAGAGACTTGATTTCTTGAAGGTAAACCAAAATATAAGTACAATACTCAATTTTTCATGAATATTTACGATAGTTTAGATTAGTTGTTTAACATCCTCGATGGCTTCCAGCTGATGATATCAGTTTGGCGAAGTTGGTTGCAAATCTGCTTTACACAAATATTAGTTGATGGATTATTTGTATAGTTTTACTTTAGATAGGCTCTGAAAGAACAATATCTAAAGAGGGCGTGATACGTACCCTAAGAGGGGAAGGATTTGGAATGAATGCTGACTGACTACGTTATTGTACTCTGAATATATTTTCTCCCCCTTTTAGGGACACGGTTCTTTTGATTTGTTTTTTGAGTCCACTTGATTCTTGAAATGGACTCCCTCCGAGTTGAATAATGTACAATCAATTATTGTTCAAGAATATTACTTGGTCTTTACTTTATTCTCTACGTTTGGTGATTAATTTATAGAATGTTTGTACAATCCTACGAGTTCTTATTTTATACAATCTAGATGTGTTTACAATTGCAGCGATATAACGGAAATATGAGCTCATGATATATAAGTGATAGGGCTTCACAATGTTCATAGTTTCACATCATAGTTTCATGAGATTGAAAATAGTTGTTACGATATAATTTTTTTTTGGTACATTGGGTGGGGGGATTGGACCCAAAATGTACCTCACATGTACCTGGTGACAAAACCCTTGGGGAAAGGCCATCTGGCCACCGAACACTTGATGCCACAAGTGAAAACCCCACCTCGATCACGAACAGGAAAAAACCACTTGGCCCCAAATAAAAAGTCTTGATCAATGCCTTCATTGGTTCAAGTTGTCTTGCAGGGAGCTAGGTTGTGAGGAGTACTTAAAAATAATTTAAAGCAAGTAGTCTTTTTTTTTTTTTTTTTTTTAAGATCGACAGGTGTACCAAAACCTTTCGGACAATGTCACACTTCAGGCTCGGACTAATCCCTTCGGGATTGAAGCCGCCCACTCGGCAAGTCCCACTTCACTTTTGGGTAAATCGAGGGGAGGAGGTGTTGAACCCACAACCTCCCCACCAAAGCATCAGTTGCTTTGCCAACTCTCTTATCCCTCGATGGGTACAAGGAGTCTGTTCTAACCAAAAAGAAAGGTGGTTTGTTTGACTTGGGCTAATGTTGTTTAAGTCTTGGTGATTAAGATCTTAATCCAAAGTAGCTAAGGACAATCATTCTTGAGTAATAATAAAGAGTTTTTACTTGAAAGGCAACTAATTGAAGTATTGATTGGGTCTCTCCATCTCTCTCTTAGAGAGAGTTTAATCTTTGTTTGAACTAGAGAGAGAGAGAGAGATTTTAATCTTTGTTTGAACTCTAACAAGAAGGCACTGTTGTTAGTAGGGCTGGCAATTTCGGACCCGACACGGCAGATCTGACACGAAGTTAGCGGGTCTGGGTCAGGGCTAAACGGGTTCGGGTCGTAAACGAGTCGACACGATAGGCCCGTTTAATAAATGGGTCGGGTCCGGGTTTAGGGTCTAGACACGGTAGACCTGGGAAGACCCGTTTAGTATTCAACGGATCGTGTCGGGTCGGATCTACCCGCAATCCGTAATATATAATACCAGCGAGTCTTTCGGGTCCGATCGGGTCGAGTCGGATCGGGTCAACTGAATAGACCCGGGTGGTAAACGGGTCTTATCGGTTTACCCGTTTATTAGTAGGTCGGGTACTTGTTTAGGATCTAGACACGATTAGTTAAACGGGTCGGGTCCGGATCTAGGGATTTTGGACATCACATGAACCCGACACGACACGACCCATTGCCACCCCTAGTTGTTAGAGTGATTTGAGTTGTACCAATTGGGAACTACGTACAACCTTTAAGACCATATAGAAGTTTTAACTATAACTAAATTAACTAGGATGATCTGCCCCATGTAATTGGGGTTATCAACATTAAAATACTTGCATCATAGCAAGCAACATGAGACCTTGCACTTCCGTTCAGGGCCTCAAGGATTTCCCCTCTCTAGAGATATCAATGCAAATACTTGTTCTTGTTAGCTCCCACTCTCATTGTACACTATTAAAAGAACTTATTCATATTTTTTTATTTGCATTCTAATGATCAGAGTAAATTGTTACAGTGTGTATGGACTTAATCTTTCATATAGGTTAGTCTTTATTGGGGTATGTTCATGTTGGATGATCCCATCTCATGTGCAATTATATAGGGCTATTGTCCTATTCAGCGAAGCATTTTTTTCAATCCTAATATTCTCTCTGTTTTCTCTTTTGTCTAACATGGAATTAGAATCATAGCTCTTGATCCACCGCGCGGCATCAACCACCTTGTCAGACTTTTCTTTTCCGGCTTCTCTTTAAGCTAGGGTTTACTCTATCAGACTCGGTCTTTGGCTGCCTCTCTTTGTGATCCAGTACGTTATCACTTGACGTCCATATACGTGCTTCTTCGGAGCAGATCCCTCATCGTTGAAGCTAATCCGGTGAAGCTTCGTCGAGGCTTTTTCCGTCGAGCAGATCTATTGAATCACGGGGCTACTTATAGCCCACGAATTACCTAAGGTGACCTTAACTTAAATTTGAAAAAAGTACCTGATATGTATCTGTTTCAGCCTTGCTCTTTTGTTGATGGAATTCCACGCTCGCTACCCCTTCACTAGCCATGTGCAGACCATCGCCCACCACTATCGCTAGCAACCCACCGATGCCGCGTCTTCCTCCTTCCCTTCTACTTCTTCCTTCCTCCTTCTCCCCTTCTACTTCTTCCTCCTCCCTCCCCGACTCTCATCGTCCTTTTTCTACCCCTTCTTTCTCTTTTTTCACTCGTCCTCCCTGAAATCGTAGCATTCAACCATACCGATCTGAATGCACCTTCTATGCATTCGGCGACCCCGATAGAATGCATAGGAGGGGTATTCATACTTGGTGACCGAATGTCCATTCTATGCATTTTACGGGTGTGCTCGAATTCACAAAAGGTATGCATTCAAACTGGCATGGCCGAATGCTATGATTTCCAGGATGATGAGGAGGGGAAAGAGAAGGAGAAAGAAGAAAAGACGAGGAAGAAGAAGGGGAGAAAAAAAGGAGGAGGATGGGGGAGGGAGGAGAAAAGAGTTGTAGTAGGAAGCAGGGGAAAAGAGGCAAGAGGAGGGGACGGATCGATTGTGACGGGTTGCCGGCGGCGTCATGTATGTAGACAACAGAGTCCAAAGAAGCAGGTGCCCTTAAGACTGGATTGCCTTTGGCTAAAAATGAGGTGGCCCAAAGATATTTTGTGGGGTGTATATAGCCGCACCCTCTTCTAAATCTATGTGAATTTCAGACCCTATCCGCGGGTCATCAAATTGGTTTTGTCCACTTTAGGCTACGTGGCCTGAATACTCCAACGATACCAAACAGCCGAACGACCGGTCGCAGCAAACCAGCACAAGTTGCAGGCCGGCCGGTTAAAAACTAGTCTGATCTGGTCGGAAGTCGGCCCGGTCCCACTTGTCATCATCACCGTTCATCTTGACCTCTAGCCAAATCATTCACGTGTAAATGGGGTGGGCCCTCTGAACGACGTGTTAAGACACGTCAGAATGCAAGGATGCTCGGGTGACCGGGAGCAGACAGCCAATACGCGCCTGCCTGCCTGCCCCCTTCTTCTTGGCCCGGCCCCACTCACCCCCAAGGCCCAAAGGGCTGCAGCCTGGAGGGGAAAAAGATGGTGGAAGCACCCAGCACGCAGCTCGCACAGCAGCAGTTGAGGAAGGGAAGGAAAAGACGCGTTTTCCCAAATAAACCCATCAATTTCTGACAATTATGTTTTAGTCCCTCCTCCCTCACTCTCATGCCTCCAAAATTAGGATTAGGGTTTCCTCTGCTGCTCAAGCGTCAGCAACCTTAAACCTCCCTCCCTCCCTCCTCCTCCGAATTAGGGTTAGGGTTTGGGTGAGTTTCGACAGAATGCGCCGCCAGCTGGCGATGACGCGCTGCCGGGGAACCCTAATATCAGCTTTATCCCTCTCTCTCGTCTTCCTCCTCACGATCTCCTCCTCCGCAGAACAAGACGCCGGTGAGAGATCGGCTCTCCTCCAGTTTAAGAGCTCGGTCTCCTCCGACCCATCCGGCCTCCTCTCCCGGTGGTACGACTCTCCCGCCTCCGATTCCTGCTCCTGGCCCGGTGTCTCCTGCAACTCGGCCTCCCGGGTCGTCGCCCTCAACATCTCCGCTAGAGCCGCCGGCAGCGGCGGCGGATCCTCCCCTCCCCCGCCTTGCTCCCGCTCCGGCGTCCCCTTCGGGCGGAGCTGCCCCGACGAAAGCAGGAAGCTGCACGGCACGCTGGGCCCGGCCATCGGGAGGCTCTCCGAGCTGAGAGTCCTGTCCCTGCCGTTCCACGCCTTCAGCGGCGAGATCCCTGGCGAGATCTGGGGGCTGGAGCACTTGGAGGTGCTCGACCTCGAGGGGAGCTCGCTCTCCGGGACCCTCCCCTCACGATTCCCTCTTGGGCTGCTTGTGTTAAACCTGGCGTCCAATCTGATCCAAGGTGAGGTACCGCCGTCGCTCTCGAGCTGTGTGGAGTTAGAGATCCTCGACCTCCATGGCAACCAGCTGAACGGTACGATCCCGTCGTTTCTCGGAGGTCTACCCAAATTGAGGTGGCTGGCTCTCTCATTTAATGGGCTTCATGGGCTGATTCCCGAAGAGATCGGGACCCAGTGCCAGAGCCTCGAGCACCTTGACCTGTCCGGAAATCAGCTCAGCGGGGGCATCCCCCGTAGTCTCGGAAACTGCAGCAAGCTTCAGTATCTGCTGTTGTTTTCCAATCTTTTGGGCAACATCATTCCCTCCGATCTCAGACGGCTGACAAAGCTCCGAGTTTTAGATGTGTCGAGGAACAGCCTGAGTGGCACCATACCTGCGGAGCTCGGGGAATGCATGGAATTATCAGTTCTTGTTCTATTGAATCTTTTTGATCCGATATCCAGCAAGGAGTCCTCAAGTGATGATGATGATTTCAATTATTTTCAAGGTGGGATTCCTGAAAGCATTACAGCTCTGCCGAAGCTTAGGCTGCTTTGGGCACCAAGGGCTATGCTAGAAGGGGAGATTCCAAGCAACTGGGGTGCTTGCGAGAGCTTGGAAATGGTTAATTTGGGTGGAAATCTTTTCACTGGACAGATTCCGACCATGTTTAGCCGATGCATGAATCTTAAGTTTCTTAATCTGAGCTCGAATAAATTGGCGGGTTGGCTCGACGAAAAGCTTCACGTGCCTTGCATGACTGTCTTTGATGTCAGCGCGAACCGTTTAACAGGCTCCATCCCGAGTTTTATTTACAGAAGATGCCCTTCATCTCAATTCCCACCCGATGACCTGGTGTCTGCATATTATTCATTCTTTGCATACCAAAGCCTGACCCGAACCTCATTGCCTTATTTTGAATCTGGGGGTGATTTTGCTATTTATCACAATTTAGGCAGAAACAATTTTACTGGCACCGTTCCATCTTTACCCGTTGCATCTGACAGATATGGAAAACGGACTGTTTATGCCTTTATTGCGGACGGGAATTGTCTTTCCGGATCGTTAAGTGATGTTCTATTTGACAAGTGTCAAAACTTGGATAGTTTGATCGTCAACTTTGGCAACAATCTATTACAAGGTGGCATTCCATCAGAGATTGGTTCTATGTGCAGATCTCTCATGGTTTTGGATGCAAGCGGTAATCGAATTACAGGAGCCATTCCTCAAAGTTTCGGGTTGTTGGAAAGTCTTGTTGGTCTTGACTTGAGTAGGAACCAACTCCAGGGCCAGATCCCTGCAAGTTTTGGAGAGTTGAAGGCTTTGATGTATCTTTCATTAGCCGGTAACAGCCTGAGTGGTCAAATTCCTGCTGGGTTGGTTCTACTGCGTTCTCTCAAGGTGGTGGATCTTTCCTCGAATTCTCTCACAGGTGAAATCCCCAGTGATCTTGTGAACTTGAGAAATCTCACTATCCTTCTACTCAACAACAACAAGCTTTCTGGAAGGATTCCTCCTGGTTTTGCTAATGAAACATCACTCGCCATCTTTAACGCATCATTCAATAATTTATCTGGGTCATTGCCTTCGAATGCTAGTAAGATGAGTTGTGATAGTGTCCGCGGAAATCCTTTGTTTCATTCTTGTCCTGTATATTCTCTTTCCATTCCACCATCGAATCTGCAAGGGCGCAGTGGTGATCCCCAAACATATGCTGATCCGCCACCAGGAAACCCCCCTACAAAGAGTGGCAGTAGTGGGTTCACTTCTATTGAGATTGCCTCCATTTCTTCGGCAGCAGCCATCGTTTCAGTCCTTGTAGCTTTGATTGTCATCTACATATACACAAGAAACTGTGCTCCCGGGTCCTCAGTTCAGTCTTCTGGGAGAAAGGATGTAACGGTTTTCGTGGACATTGGGGTTCCGCTGACTTATGAAAACGTCGTGCGAGCCACAGGGAGCTTTAATGCAAGCAACTGCATTGGAAGTGGAGGCTTTGGAGCTACTTACAAGGCTGAAATTTCACCAGGAGTTCTGGTGGCCATAAAAAGACTCTCCGTTGGAAGGTTCCAAGGGGTTCAACAGTTCCACGCGGAGATCAAGACTCTAGGGAGATGGAGGCATCCCAATCTCGTGACTCTGATAGGATATCATGTCAGTGATGCGGAGATGTTTCTCATATATAATTATCTACCAGGGGGTAATTTGGAAAGATTTATCCAGGAAAGGTCGAAGAGAGCTGTGGATTGGACGATGCTTCACAAGATTGCTTTGGACATTGCACGCGCACTTGCTTATCTGCACGACCATTGTGTGCCCCGTATCCTTCATCGTGATGTTAAACCGAGCAATATTTTGCTAGACAATGATTACAATGCCTATCTCTCGGACTTTGGATTGGCGAGGCTTCTAGGGAACTCTGAAACCCATGCAACTACCGGTGTGGCTGGAACCTTCGGTTACGTTGCTCCTGAGTATGCAATGACTTGTCGCGTTTCTGATAAAGCTGATGTATACAGCTATGGTGTAGTGCTGTTGGAATTGATTTCAGACAAGAAGGCTTTGGATCCGTCCTTCTCTCCATATGGGAATGGTTTCAATATTGTTACTTGGGCTAGTATGCTGCTGCAACAAGGCCGGGCTCATGAGTTCTTTACTGAGGGGCTGTGGGATGTGGGTCCCCATGATGATCTTGTAGAGAGTTTGCACTTGGCTGTCAGATGTACTGTTGAATCACTTTCTATCAGGCCGACAATGAAACAAGTTGTTCGACGACTTAAGGAGCTTCAACCACCAGCTTTCTAGAACCAACAATACCTGCATGATTAGCGTGTTCGACACTTATAAAGGTAGCAAATGAGATTGTTGATCCATTTTCTGGTCACCTCTCAGGCTTGGGTATCAGTTGTAGCTATTGTTTCTGTTATATAGATTTTTTTTTTCCACGTGCCTCTCTGGGTGACTACAGATGTATCTACAGAGATGGCAGATGTATATTGGCCAGATCAATTTTCTGAGGTTTCTCTCCATACATATTCGTAATTAATCTCCCATTGCTCTTATTAAACTTCTCAAATGTCTTTTGAGTTCCTAAGTAGCTTATGAAGAATATTAATGATTTAATTCATGTACTACTGCTGTGTTCCATTGTGCATGATTCAACAGTCTTTGTTATTAAAACTTGTACAGTCAATTAGTTATGAAACTAAGTATTGCAACTGGAACCATAGGAAACCCCAATTGCTATAAAGTTGAGGAGGAATATGGCATACCCATACAACCCATCACAATAACGAATACATTAATACCCCCTAAGAAGCACTGACACTGGTACGGGGACACGGGTACGACACAACACGGGTTCGCCGACACGGCAAATCCTAAAAAAGAACACGGGTACGGCGGGGACACGGCATAATAAATTTATATTTTTAAATTTATATTTTAAATATGTTTGCAATTCATATATATTTCGATAACCGAAAAAACCTCATAAAGAACAACTAAAATAAAAATTTAATGCATACTGCATCGCTATCGTTAGTTACATTCAACCCGATCGGTGAATCACAGACAGGTCTAAATGGTATGGAAAATAACGGTTGTGTTTCAGTTTTGACTTCAACCTATCTAAAACCTCAGAGGATAAGATAAGTTAAAGCCAAACCTGAATCGTAACCGTCCATCATAACCATCCTGACAAGTGAATCACACTCAGGCCCAAATGGCATGCAAAAGAACGGCTGCGATTCAGCTTCAGCTTCAACCTATCTGATTCTCTGAGGTTATAATCTCAGAGGATCAGATAGGTTGAAGCCAAAACTGAATCACCACAGCTTGTAACCTGATTCTATATCGAACAGTCCGTCAACCTGCAGTGTCCCGAGTGTCTGAGGAGTGTCCGGCTCCCGGAAGCACTTAGGACCTGGCACATGCGTGTCCGGCGAGTGTCCGACGAGTGTCGGTGTCCGACACGGGTACGGGAGGCTTGGGGAAGTGTCCATGCTTCCTAGAATACCCCTCATTTACACTTATTGAAGCACCAAAAGGTGCAAAATTAGTACACATATGTGCATAAAATGGCAAGTAGTTCCTCTGTATCATGAGAACTTGTTCGTGACATAGAGGCAGCGAACAATGAGTCCAGAAAGAAAAAGGTAAGCATAGAAGGCAATAATCCACATATTCAAAGTCTACTTGAATCTAAGAGTAGAATCTGTCCATGAATTCTTTTTCTATACTCATTCTTCACTGATAAAACGGCTGTTAATCATAAGATATTTTCTTGCTTATCTAGACTTTGTATCTAAGAGATCATAGTTTCTCAATTTGGTTAGTTTACTTTTTATTCCTTGGCTTCTTTTGACATATGCCCGATTTCCGGTTCAAATATTTTTACCCTAGAGCAAATGTCCTCATTACATATGAACACATCTATGCTTGTTAATCACCATAACCACTGCTTAAGAAAAGCCCTGTTTATAAATCTGTCTTGCCTATGTTGTATGCTAAGATGCTGTGAAGAATCTGATATGTTAAGCATTTTAATAAAATTTTCATTTTTCTCTAAAGAATTATCATTGATTACTCATTTTTAAATAAGGTTATTAGTTTTTTGTCTTAGTCATCACATGATTTCTTGATTGCTAGTAGTTTTATTGGGCATGTCCTTTCTGTGAACCAAGGTTATGTGGTATCTTACATGCTTTTTCTAGCATTTGATGTGCTTGACGATTAACAACTTCTCACTTAGACTTCAACAATGATAATTATGGTTATCAAATATCCTTGTGGCAGTTCTTTCCTTATGGAACTCGAGGAGCCATTGTTGAGACATGGGATGAGTTACAAACTTACAATGCTTCTACTCTAATCATATCAAGATTTAAATTACATGACAGAAATCATGTTTTGGTGAAGATTCAAATAAGATGGGTTGAAATACCAATGCCCTTCCTTTTAGCCTTTTTTTTCAAATGTAATATGGGGAACCATGGATTCTAGGTTTCCTTATCGAAGAGAAAAAGAGCAGACAATGTGTCCTGTTAGAGAAAGAGAAAGAGAGAGTTGGGAGTGAAAGGATGCTTTTACTCATTGGGGCAAATGCCCTATGTATCACTATACAAAAGATGGGGTCACTAAAGGGTGAGCATACCCAAAAGAGACTAAAAGGTCTATACAAGGATTAAGAATGTATCTACATACTTTAACACCCCCCCAAACTCAAGGTGGATCATACACTAAGAGTTTGCTAAGGAGATACCAAAAACATTGAATAGTGTGTGTCTTCGTAAAGGTGTCTGCAAGCTGCTCTATAGAAAACACATATGGAAGTGAGATCGTACCGTCGTTATAGTTATGTCGAATATAATGACAATCCAGCTCAATGTGTTTCGTGCGGTCATGAAATACCGGATTTCTTAAGTGAAGAGGATCTCACTGTAGATTTGATAAACGGCTGAGATGAGAGCGCTAAGATCACCATGTATTTAGGGTTTTCCCTTCGTCTCTGAGCCGCCAGCTCGAGATCTTCAGATCTGAAGAAAGAGCTCACAACGTCTCAGCTCCTTCTCCCTTGTCGAAGTCTGAAGTCATCGAAAAACCCTCAGCTCTTTCTTCCTCTCCGTCGATTCGAAATCCACAGGGACAAAGCCGTAGTGATTCGAAGTCCGAGCCATCGAAAACCCTCATCTCTTTCTTCCTCTTCGTCGATTCGAAGTCCGCAGGGATAGATACGCAACGATTCGTGGTCCGGAGCCCACGAGGTCCTGCTTCTTTCTTCCTCTCCGTTGAAAACCCTGCAACGATTTGAAGTCCGTAGGGATAAATCCGGATGCAGGCTTGAAAAGTCCCGATGTAGCTTGATGCAGACGAAGCTCCAATGAGATCTTTGATGCAGATGAAACTATATGCAAATGAAACTTTGATGCAGATCTTTGATGGAAATTTGATGCAAATGCGTCTTCAATGAAGACTTTGATGCCGGTGTCGATGCAGACTGCAGAAGAAGCTTGGTTGAAAGCTTCAATGCTTGGATTGAAGGACGCTCTACCAGAGACCCATTAGGGCTCTGATACCATGTTAGAGAAACAAAAAGAGAGAGTTGGGAGTGAAAGGATGCTTTTACTCATTGGGGCAGATGCCCTATATATCACTATACAAAAGATGGGGTCACCAAAGGGTGAGCATACCCAAAAGAGACTAAAAGACCTATACAAGAATTAAGAATGTATCTACATACTCTAACATGTTTTATGCTGCTATCAGTCTTAGTCTTCATGGTGTTAGAAGGTAACGAGGAACCTGTGGGGTTTTTTTTCTTTTGTTGGCCCAGTCTCGTCGCGTGAAGGGAGCCCCCGAGGTCTCAGCCCTAGCACATCAAAGGAGGTCCCCCCCTGGATCTCTGCTTTTCCCTCTCTCTCTCTCTCTCTCTCTCTCTCTCTCTCTCTCTCTTCGCGGTGAAGGAAAGCAGTGGCAGCGGCCACGGATCTTTGCGGTTAAAGAGGCCAGCGGCCAGAGGATCTTCGCGAGTTCGCGGTGAAGGCCAGCCCGACACCGGCTATCATTTTCTCTCTCAAAGGTTTTCCATGGATCCTTTTCAATCTCTCTCTCGATTTTTCTTTCCCTTTTCAATCTCTCTCAAAGCCAACCTTCGTTTTTTTTTTGAAGATTTTTTTTTTTTTTGAATGCATATACATGAATTAGTCAATGTTTGATTCATGTTTATGCATTCAAACAAAAAAATGTGATTTTTTCCTTTTTAAAAAACAGTGAGTTTTTTTTTTTTTGATGATTTTTTTGTTACTTATTAATTAGTTATTAATTACTTGCATATTGTTTGTGAGTAGTTAATTGTTAATTTTTTATTAGTTGTTTGTTAGTTTTGTTTTAGTTAAGGGATTGTTAGTATTGTCAATTTGTCATGCAGGAATTACAATTAACACATTAACTTCTGTTGCGACTTCTAGCTATGAACCTATTGTCTATAGTGACGTCACTGGCGTGTCAAGAGAGGACGAGACAAAACCATTGTGGAAGTACGTAACAATGGTTGAGAAAGCTTCGGGTGGTAGTGGGAATGTTAAATTGAATGTAATTTTTGCAATGGTACCTATACATAATCGTATACTAGATTGAAGGCACATTTGTTGAAAATTATTAGATTTGGGATCGGAAAATGCAGCAAGGTGACTATCGAAATAATTAATAAAATGAAAAGAGAAGTGAAAGAACCGAATTGAAGGTGAAGGAGGCTATGCCCAAAGAAGTACCTTTGCCATTTGTTGGAAGCAGTGCACAGTCAACTTCTTTTAGACAAGAAGTATTTGATCCGCGAAAAAGAAAGACAGTGGGAAGCACATCGATTGAGAATGCCTTCAATGTTGGTGCTAGAGAAGACTTACAAACGGAGAGAACTTGTATGTTCTTCACAAGTGGCTTGCCGTTTCATTTAGCCAGAAACCCCCATTATGTGAAGGCTTTTACCATGGCTTGTACTAGCAACATTGGTGGCTTTGTACCGTCCTGTTACAATATGTTGAGGACAACATTGTTAGAGAAGGAAATGGCAAATGTCAAGTTGCTTTTGCAACCAGTGAGAAATGCATACCTTATCGATCCTTGTATCGGGCACGAATTGTAGAAAATCAATATGAACTAGCTGATATAACTCGATACCAGCCGAGATTTTGAACTGTTGTCCCACAATGTTGAATCATAACTACAAAGCCTTTTTGATATTTAACATCATATATTTTTTTGGTGTCTTTATAATCAAACAACTTCTTGGTGGAACTAAGCCAATCAAGAAATTCTTTGGGATAAAGACAATGAAACTTTAGCAAATCAACCTTGACGGTATCTGAGGCATGCCAAAGCTCTCCACCAAGGACTCTTCTTGTGAATGGCAATTGGCTAATTGGTGACATCATATTAAGCTGGAATAACCATGACTTGGTGCATGCTTAGTACGTGCTTCTTGATGATCAAGTGGTATAGTTAGTTGCTCGTGTTGTCTCCGAAGTGCTTGTAGTTCTTTGTCTCTCGCATATCCCAACATATAATTGCCACGTCCACCTTGATCTCTTCTTGCTGCCATGAAAGAAGATGGTAGATGAGAAAGTGTGAAACCAATACCAAGACATAGCTCAAGCTCTGAGATCAATGATGAATGAGAGAATCGGGGGGGGGGGGGGGGGGGGAGGGGGGAGAGAGAGAGAGAGAGAGCGAAGATAGAACAAGCACAACAATAAGAGAGAAAGGGGGAAATGGAGGAGCCAGGCTCACAACCAAATTTCTATTTGGTCAAAATAAGAGAGTAATCAAAAGTTATCGGCTACACATTATATAGAGCCCTCCCAAATTAATTCATATTCCATCCCAGCTACAATTACTCACAAGACCACCAAACACTAGGCTTGTAGCTTACACTTTCAAAAAAAAAAAAAATACTAGTTACGAGGAATAATAGATGCTGGTAGAAGTTCCAAGACAAACACTAATGAAGTTAGCCACTTCTCAAAAACTCATTTAGTGAAGACTTTGCCTTCCAGTCCTACCACATAGGAGCCGACATGGCAATGGCAAAGCCACTACATCAGGAGGGCTACAATTATGGGAGTTGAGCCCATATGCTATATTTGCTTATGATAACGCTCTTATAAGTTCTGTTACCAAAAACTTCGATTTTTTTGAATAAGTCGATTAAAACGCGACTTATTCAGTAAACGTTCGCTACGTGACTCTTTCCCGATTTTTTAAAAAAGTCACGATTTTATGAAAAAATCACGATTTTCACGTTTTAATCTTGATTTACGCATTTTAATCCCGTCATGTATTGCTCAAAAAATCTATTGTAACATCTATATATAAATATATTCTAAAATTCTACCGTTTGTTTCCCGACTCGTTTCCGACTTCTCCCCTAGACGATTTTTTCCCGACTTCCAACTTGATAACTATGCTTATAAGGCCCAATCTTGGGGATATGGTAACACCCGTCCTTCTCTGTTTATAGTGCTGCATGTGGTCTAGTCAGTATATTTGTATGACATGTCACAAGGTCTCATCATTGTCATAGTTGTAAGTTGTGTTCAACTATAGATAATTAGCCAAAATATATGCTTATATACGAGCAGAAATCTATGCGTCGACTTAAAAAAGGCATTGTTTGAATGGATCCTCGTCTCCAAAAGCACCAATACCAACCAACTCGTTCATCATAAGGAGTCAATAGACCTATGTTTACCTCCTGCATTCAGATAAGCAATTCATCTGTTGTGGAATTTAAGGCAATAGTCTGATGTATCAAGCATTTAGGTGTCTTAAAAGAAGAGGAAGAAGAGAAGTGACAAACCTGGGTTGGAGAGGGGCTTGCTAGCTATACTGGAGGAAGCAAGGGAAGCTGGCCATCCAAGTGGCCCAAACAAGGTGGTCAGACTGTTTATTTTATACTAGGATTCTATTTCATTAGGACTTCAAGTCCTTATGAAAGTGCCCGATTTCACAAAAATTGGGAGTTTGAATTCCTGCAAAACTCAGCACGTTCAACTTGGATTGGTCTCTGAGAGACTGGCAGTCCTATGTGAAGTGAAAGGGCACTCAACCGCCCTGCCTAAGAAATAGAGTATGGATCCCATGTGAAGCAATTTTGCTTTCACTACTACTATAACCCAAGTGAAAAGGTTTACCCCTTTGCCAAGGAGAATGACCTTTGTATAGATAGTTTTCACTTGGATCACTACAATAATCCAAATGAAACGTCCAATGTAATAATGAAAGTAGGTGGGTATCATACTATAAAAAGGGGCCTTCAACCACCAAGTTCAATCCATAGATTCCAAAGATGTCTTCTCTTTGCTTGCTGCATTTTATTGTGCAATTCCCTGGTGAGATGCTTCGGATCTTTGGAGGCTTACGAAACACTAAGTTGCAACTCTTTTGTGCTCGCTGGAAATGCAAGTAGTAATCGTCCCTTGTTTCTTCTCCTTTTTTTTTATTTTCTGAATTTTCTGCATCTATCTTATTAGTTTTTGCCTATACTAGTGCTTATTCATAAACCTTTGTTAGGTTTTCTATCAGATTCATCATTAAGATTAGTTCTACTTCAAATGCTTTCGTAAGAAACGTAGAATCTGCTACTATATTTTCAAGCAAGCCTGTCTTTAATGTTTTTTTTCCCCATGAATGCCAAATATTTTGTGAAATTGTTTATGATTCCAATCCTCTATGGCAGTATTCCTTTAGAGCATTGTATACCACTTCTATAACACAATTTTAGATGAATTTCATATATGATTCTACATTAATTTCCATATCTGATCCATTTTTCTAAATTCACAAAAATCTCTCCTCCACAAGTTGTTATGAGGACCAATTTTTGCACCACCATAACTCGAAGAAGCAGAAACCTTCAAAAATCATTACATGGAAGCACAGAGAGATGAGATTCTTTACAAGTTCGTCCACAATTTAGTAGATGTAGATGAGTGAATCTCTTTCTTTCTTATGTCTCATTCAACCCCAAACGAACACAAGTCCTTTCTCTCCCGCATCAAGCATATTCATGTTTAATCAGGTTACATAAATTTTTTTTTTTTTTTGAGGGATTCCTCTCCGAGTGGGAGAGGATGGGGTTACGTCATACCCCAAGCTAATATTATTAATAAGAAAGGAAAGTTACAAATTACATAAGAAGGGGGTAATCTCCACAAATTGGTTAGGTGAGAAAGCTAAGGACCAGCTGGGGATCATCCTCAAAAACTTCTCCCAGATCTTCTCTACAGGAAGTTCCACACTTGAGAACACTCTAGCATTCCTCTCTCTCCAAATGCACCAGCAAAGTCCAATAACTAAGAGGTCCCACGCTGGTCTGAGGTTGCGGCTGATACGTTTCAATCTCCATAGAGTCCACAAAGATCTAATAGAACCTGGATGTTACATATTTTTGGAGACAGAAGACGTTGGGATCCAAATTGTGGTTGTTTATAGTTATGGTTTTTCGTTTTTCCATGGCTTGGTCATTTGTTTTCATGTTTTCTTATCAATTGTTTATGCTGAGTTGATCTTGGATTTACTTTTACCTGCAAATTTCAAATTTTGTTCTAGAATGTATCATGATAATAATGTAGGGATGGAAGAAAGGATCTGTGACGATTCTTGGAAGCAGGCATACACCACTCAGTTTCAAACGAATCCAATGTGTTCCATGAACTTGCAAACACCTTGTGATAGACCCACATGGAAGATTATGCATCTTAAAAGATCAGAGAAGATCCAAGATTTTTGTTCGAGTTTAGCGGCACACTGTGTACCTCTACAGTCTACATGGTAACATGTTAGTAATTGAACCTATTGAATTGGTTGTTACCACCTGCTATTAGATCCTTTCCGGCTTGCTATATCTTCTAATCTTGCAAGGTATCTTAAATGTGTTATCGCTCTCTTGCAGAATAACTTAATCTCTGTAATACTGCACTTTCCTTCAAGCTCAAAATCCTACTCTCTGCCGTTTCTAACCTCTGTACACGATGAAGATCCTTCAACTCAATTTCATAGTTTTCTCCCGAGAAGTTCCGTTCCATTTATGTAGCAAGGAATTGTTCTTTTATTGTTTTCTCGACTCAAATGCTCAATTAATATGCTGATCAAAATACATACCCAACAATGATTCATCCTTTCCATCGTTTTGTTGCACGTTGTCTCCAGAATCCTCAAACCACTGAGATCCTTGTGATATGCACGTTGATCCCAACTTGGATTATACCTTCTGAGGAAGGTGGCAGATCAAATTTGATGGTCTCTGGAGAGTATAGTCCCTCCTGAATTTGGATGATCTCAACTTTCCATGAATACTGTGTAGGGTGCTTTATGTCACCGATTGGGGACAATTGTGGGAGCTAGAGCTTTGTTTGCATGCTTGATTGATATACATTCGTAACAATGTGGCGGTGGAATGTAAATCCGGGAATGCTATGGGCTTCTCATGGCCTTTGCATGGATGCTTACTGGTGTTTTTCTGAAACCTTAGTAATGAGAATGAGATGATCATCGTAGATTTTTAGTCATATCTTCCAAATAAGAGGATCATATGAGTAAAGCATATGTTCATTGTTTCCTTTTAGGACTGTTTATTCATTTTTTTTTGTTCTTTTGACAAACTTTCTAGCTTACCTAATGTGTTGTTTTTCTCTACTATTTTGTCATTCTTTTCGTTTGATCAACTTTCCATCTTACCTAATGTATTGTTCTTGTTGCAGTTTATTGCGAGGGCATCCACGCTGAAACTGGTGAAGTTTTCGACACCGCCCATGAAGACAATACCATTCTCTTTCGAGATTGGAAAAGGTAGTGTGATTTAGACCTGGAATATAGACCTAAGGACTATGAAGGTAAAGTATCCATGTGACTCACAACATACCCTTAACGTAAATTTCAAATTCTTCACTAATCTTATTTATGCATTTGAATCGTTCAGGTTCGGGGAGGTTGCAAAACTTGCAAGCCGGAATGTGCTTATGGAAGTGCAGTCGATCCACCGGAAATACCACCGAAGTAATGCCCTCTGTTTTCCATTACTTTTTTAATTTCACCATCCTAGCATCGACACCGGGGGAATTTGTTTACCAATAAGGAATCGTATGTGGTTGCAGACCACAAAACTAACATTATTAGCTTTTGGGGTGTGCAGTGTGACTGATCATTGAGGTGGTGTTAGTGGCCCGTAGGCCTCGTAAAGGAGGTGCAACTCTCTCTCTCTCTCTCTCTCTCTCTCTCTCTCTCTCTCTCTCTCTCTCTCTCGTGCTGGAGCGCACGCCCGTGCCCGCAAGATAAACATCTTTATGATACTTGCTTACAAATGCTGTGTATTTGACATCACAATTCTGAATCAAGGATTTGAAGCAGCAAGAGGGTGATGGCCGCAGCAAGGAAAGAGGTAGAGAAGAAGAGGGAGGCAGCGAAAGCTGCTGCTGCTGGCGCTGCCGCTGCACGAGTGCAAGCCAAGTTGGATTTAAAGAAGAATGAGGGAAATGGCAAAGGGAAGGCGAAATAGATTTTCTTCTCTCTTTGCTGTGCCCCGTGTTTGACGGTGCTGTGTTTAATAATGGGGGTTCAGAGCTCCCGCGCTCACACTTGTGAAAATAAATAAATAAATATCTTTGGATTGATGTAAAAACTGCTTGGTCTTGATGTAAGGCCTATGATGCTCATATGCAATGTATACAGTCATAATTACAGTTCTGCCATTGAGATGTAGGGGTGGGACTTGGGCAGGATGAAGGGTCTGCCCAACCCGACCTACACACACCTCAACCCGTTTTGCATGTGGAACCTGTGGAAGCCCGACTCATGCATGCTCATGTCAGGTTGGTCGGGTTGCCTAATTTGTCCAAAAAAAATGGGCGGGTTGGACAAATTTAATTTGATCACAACAAATAGAAATATTTGATCTCGTCAAACCAAAACAAAACAAGAAAAAAAAAAATTTATTCTATTAACCAACAATAACCATCACTGGCATTTCACTCTCTCTAATTCTCTAAAAACTTCATCACATTCTGGAATAGCTGTGGTGATGGATTAGCAACAGCAGTTCTACAAGAATGTATGCAACTGTACTCGTTTACTTGGGTTCCTCGGGTTGGGAAAGACGATGTCCAAATCCATCTAAGTTGAAATCAAGGTAATCTTTTTTTGTCTAAACCCGTACAAGTTTTTAACCAGCTTTGCCCATGTTTGTCCATTGTTCAGGTTGGACGGTCGGGTTCGGTCAGACCCACCCAAGTTCCACCCGTATTGAGATGATCTGATCTTACCTATGCATCAATCAAGTGTGCAGCATGACTGGTGGCTGAGGTCGCATCCCAGTGGCAAAAGCACCTTTCTCTAGGCAGGTTGTGGAATCAAATCCTGTGGGCCTCCCTCCTGTCTTTGTGGTCGGTTTATCTCTCGCCTTTGTGGTAATATTACAAGCGAAGCTATGATTCGAACCTTCACCTATCTTGTACTCTATGTACTAACATGTGATTTACTGTTTCTGAATTTCTCTCTTCAAAAAAAAAAAAAAAAAGAAGAAAAGGCAGGTGTGCCTGCTAATAATCTGGTTATTTCTGTTTTTTTTCCTGTTTTTGAATTTCACCAATTTTACTTCTGCTCAATTTCAAGGTGTTTCGTGCAGATTGTGAATCAGACGGCTAAACAAACACCACCAAAGCATGTCTACAAAGATGAAGCATGTAACCCACCCGGGATATGGGAGTTGGTAAATCAACTGATGCTTTTGTTAATTACCCGAACAGCCCTCTGAAAGTTACTTTTCGGGTCTACCATTTGGTCTTTTTGCAAGAAATAGGGAGGGATTGAGGAGCTCCTTGGAGTGCTCTTCAATCCACCAGCCTGTGTGGCAGCTAAGAGCTATGAGGATAGGGAAAAATCCTAGGAGCCCTTTGAAGACGCTCTAAACCGGCCTATGATCCATCAAAGTTTGATAATGCTTCACCTGATTTCACACCTCTAATTTGAACCAATGATTGTTGGGTTTTGGCTCGACCCATCCGGACTTGGACTCGGTCGGACTAGTGGGTAATTAGTCAAGCTCAAAGGTATGTAGTTAACTATAAACCAATCATAATCCTATTAGTGTAGGGATTAGATCTTGGGTTTGAGAAGATGTGGGTCCCAACTCCGATGCGATAGGGGTGCGCCACACCTTGCTCACCCCATTAATAGACTTGAACCCGTGGAAGACTCGGAATAGGAAAGGGGGGGCTACGGTTTGCATGGGGTTTAAAAGAGGGGGGGGGGGGGGGGGGAGGGGGGGATCGGGATCTCCAAATATCTATCCGATTGGGCCCCGGATGCCATGTGTGCGCAAACCGAGAGGAGAAAGAGAGGGGGGGGGGGGATCGCATGAGATATCGTGACCCCCTCTCCCTCTTTGCCCGTCCGTCCGCAGGAAATCAGAGAGAGAGAGAGAGAGAGAGAGAGAGAGAGAGAGAGAGAGAGAGAGAGAGAGAGAGAGAGAGAGAAGGGGTGGGGGGCTATGATCGGGTCCTTCTTCCCCCTCCTCTCCTCCCTTTCGATTCCCCCTTTCCGAAAGCAAGAGCGAGAGAGAGCTCCTCTTCTACGGTTCTCTCGACCCAATCGAGAAACGGTGAGAAAGACAGAAGGTTTTTATGCCTTTTCTCTCTCTCCTCGGGTTTCGCTCTCCATTAAATCGTAGTAGAGAGAAAGAGATTGAATTCATCGGCTTAGCAATTCATCTCTCTCGTCTCGTCAATCTCTACGGAGTCTCCATGTGTTTTTCAGTCGCCAAGAAGAACCGGAGTTGAAGGCCTCCACCTGATATCATCGAATCTTATTGTTCGCAATTTCTTCCTCCATCATGACTCGGATCTCGCGAAGGAAGAACTCAATTTCATCAAGTACTATCACAGATCATCATCACCCGACGTGTTATGGTTGGAGTACATGAATCGATCCCTTCGCTTTCGCTTATGGTCTCTATGGTCATCGTTTTTAAGGTTAATGGTTCTCGATAATAGAGACAATTGCATGTTCTGTGTAGATTATTTCTTACACTTGATATCAGAGCTAGGTTCTCTGATCGGTTATCCATATAGTTAAAGTTTTGGTCCCATTTTGTGATCGCTAATTCAAGTTCCTTGATCCCGCTAACGATCGACAAGGGGATCAACTGTTTTCCATTCTAATCCGCAAATAAATTTTTGTCTCTGATTTATTGAAAATTTATGAATCTGAAACAGTACTACGGCATATTACGTTTCGATTTTCGAAACGAAAGGTTGTATGCCATTAGATCCATTGTCTTGGCCATAAATAGTTGTTGTGGATTATTTTGGATTATTCTCCGCCGAATAAAGTTTTCTCCCTTAGCGGTACTATGTGGATAATTGTTATGATGCGTTTTTCGGGTCAAAGTATATCTTTGATATGATCTCTCTTTTGTATAGCATTTTGTTTAGATCTTTTTCTTGCGATTGCTATAATATGACAGAATCAAAGCTTCTGTTGGTTGGACATATTTTAAGGAGGCAACATGTCAATGTCCATAATTAACGATGGAGGTCCAAACTAAAGTTTTTTTTTTTCTGGGAAGAGATCTGTGCAACAAAGTACTAGATCGAGTCTGATTTTATTGTGAGACTTCTGAATTATTGTCATTCCCCGTGGCCCGTGGGTGGGTGTTTCTTTCAAATTTTAGAAAGTTTTTAGATGGACGAAAAGAATTTTTCAGAATAGGTACCATACTTTCAGTTCCAGTAAGATCTACACATTCTTGGGTTTATAACTTGAGCTCCATAATTCTATATAAGTCTTATAATAAATGTTCTTACATTGGCTCCATGTGACATGCTTTTTAATGTGTTAGACACCGAATTGGCTCATGTTGACCGAGTTATCATGACATGAAAGTGCTATAGCTTGATTGGGGGTGTATGTGCCTTTTTTTTATTTATGCATATATTTAGTTAAATGAATTTCGGTTTAGATCAAACGAGGTTTCTCATTTACTAATGCCGATAAATAAGTGTAAAAGCTATTGTAGTCAATTTTGATGATGAATGAATGAAAGTCTAGTATTTTCTTGTGGTACATATAATTTATACTCCTCTTCCATGTTCTCTTTAGTCTGGGCTTTTCATTTTTCACTACAACTTACTTGCTAAAATTTTGCAGTTGTGTGGCGTGACGACTTACCCGCTGCCTGACGTCCGATCCGTGCTAGATGCTAAAAGGTCGTTAGGTGATTACACATTATCTCTGGGACACCTAGGGAAGATGTGAGCATGCCTGGTGAGCGTTGTCAGGTTGCCCAAAGGATGGGCCTACGAGCTTACCACCAATTGTGTGCCTCTTAGTCGAAGATCATTGACAGCGTCTCCAAATCGCCCAAGGGCTAGGCCTACAAGCTCACCCTATGTTGAGCACCTCCTGTGCCTTAATTGCTGATTCATGATTCAAACAGATTTGAACTCCACCTCCTTGTGATTTAGGATGTACTAAAAACAAGGGAAATATTATTCATACCCCATAAATCTGTAATTAGCCCCCATTTCCAAGAAACTTGAATACACCCCATTTTTTTTTTTCATACCCCATTCTTTTCCCAAAAATATCCTTCCCCCTTACACCCCACCTTCAATACACCCCAGTTAAATGGCCCGCCCCAACTTGATTATACCCCAATCAAACACATACCCCCTTAAATATACCCCAATTATATGCACTCTTGAATACACCCCTCTTAAATAAACCCCATGCAGTTGGCTGATACTTGAAGGCACAAGTAGAGCTGCAACTTGGGCGGGCCAACCTGAACCCAACCCGAGTCCAACCCGAACCCAACCCGAATTTGGGTGGGCTAATCCGAGCCCAACCTGAATCATTTCTCCTCGACCCGACACGAAGTTAGTGGGTCTGGGTCAAGGCTAAACGGGTTCGGGTCGTAAACGGGTCGACACGATAGACCCGTTTATTAAACGGGTCGGGTCCGGGTTTAGGGTCTGGACACGGTAGACCCAAGAAGACCCGTTTAGTATTCAATAGGTCATGTCGGGTCGGGTCGGGTCGGGTCGGGTCTACCAACAATCCGATACTATAATATATAAAACCAGTGGGTCTTTCGGGTCAGGTCGGGTCAAGTCGGATTGGGTCGGATCGGGTCAACTGAATAGATCCGGGTGGTAAACGGGTCTTATCGGGTCTTATCGTGTCTACCTGTTTATTAGCTAGTCGGGTACGGGTTTAGGATCTAGACACGATTAGTTAAACGGGTTGGGTCCGGGTCTAGGGGTTTTGGACACGACACGAAACTAGACACAACACGAACCCGACACGACACGACTCATTGCCACCCCTAGCTGCAACTTGGGCGGGCCAACCCGAACCCAACCCGACTTTGGGCGGGTTAACCCGAACCCACCCCGCACAACCCGACGGGTTGGGCGGGGCTAAGTTTAAACAAGCATTGGGTTGGGTTGGGGTACAAAAGACGCTGAGCAGTGGCTTTGGGGTTTGGGGTATAAAAAAAAGGGCATTGTTGGTATTAAAGGATTGTTGAGTAAGTTATTGAGAAACGCTAGGGATACGGGGGCTAATTACAGATTTTTGGGGTATGAATAAAATTTCCCAAAAACAATCACATTTTTGTATCTCTTGACCATTAATTTAGAAAAGGAATTCATTGTCATTATTATTTCTATTAAAATTGCATTCCATATAGTATGTTTTAGTTCTATTAATTTTGAACACTTGTTTCCTGAAGCGTTCCTCCATAATTTCCATTTCAGCATTAAACCCTATCTTACGTATTGACTACTTATATCATCTGCAAATAACATACACCTTTGTACATATTCTTGAACATTGGAAGTAAGTTCATCAAAGAAAAGTCTACTTGTCCCTTGGTGAAGTCATAGCGTGACTGTAAACTCATTTATCTTGCGACAATTGATTCTCACACTATTAATTGCTCTCTTACTGAAGTACTTGATTGACGTAACCTTGAGGCACCCCTTTCTTTATTGAAATCCACTACATCTTGTGGTACGCCATCATAAGGTTTCTCTAAGTTAATAAAAATCATATGACATTCTTTCTCGTCTCGAAATCTATTTAGTATTTGACTCAACAAGAAAATAACCTCAAATATGTACCTTCTTGGTATAAAGGGTATTGGTTCTGCGAA